>JAFMTH010000092.1:1329932-1410298 GCA_020921065.1 Vaccinium darrowii | reverse complement strand
TGAAATCTACTCGATGAGATCGTTCTAACAAGATCCATTGTGAATATGAAATTTTATACGTGTAAAACAAGTTTTTTTATACCCGTTCATTAAGAATTCATACCCTTCAAAATAATTCACATTTCCCAAAATAAAAGAACTCACATCTTTCAAATGCAGAATTCACATATCATAACAGACTCTGCAAAAAACACAATTCACACACAAAAAAAAAAGAATTCACATACCTGAATTGCAGAATTCACACATCATAAGTCACTCTCCAACAGACAAAATTCACATCCAAAAAGAAAGTATGCTACTAATGGTGTGAATTGTTGCAGGAGTGCTAATTGTGTGTTATTCGGGGTGTGAATTGTGAGTTATTTTGGTCGTGTGAATTGTTGCATGGGTGTGAATCGTGTGCATTTGCGGGTTGTGAATTATTTAAAAGTGGTGTGAATTCTGCATTAAGGGTTGTGAATTCTTTTTTTTTTTGTGTGTGAATTGTGTATTTTTGGAGACTGAGTTGTGATGTGTGTGAATTCTACATTTAAAGTAGGGCTGCTCAGCGGATCATCCGATCCGCCAATCCGACCAATCCGAACCATCCGTTGATCCATCCGAGGTATGTACGGATGGATTGCGGATCGTCCAACACATAAGTTCACGGTTCCGGATCGGATCCGGATCGGATCCGGATAAATCCGAACCGCCCGTTCAAAAAAAAAAAAGTGTATTCTAGTGGTGGAGGTGGAAAGTAGTACAAAGAATATAAGTTTCCTGCATAAGAATCTTCATGGGGTGGATTTTTTAATTTATGCATGTGGATGTTTTTCGTAAGTGTAAGGTGTTGGTGTAATGGTGTTGGACACTTTGTTCCCCTTTTCCATTTTTCTAGAGCATCTCCTGCTCCTTTCTTCCCCCTTCCATTTTTCTAGAGCATCTCCTGCTCCTCTCTTCCCAAGGCAACAGAACTATGGGGAACTCCCAAGCCCACTTTCTGATTCCAAGATTTAAAAAACAGAAAAAAGCATGAAAAAAAAAAAAAAAAACACAAAAGCATGGTGGGTGGCTGCACCAAATCCCATTAATTCAACTAAAACTCCACTTCTTCGGCAGGAAAGCATGGGTTTCGTTTAATCAAAAAGTACTCTTACAATGAATTTTTTTTTGCCGACATTTACAAAGAATTTTTGTGTGGAGGGTCATATCCAATCCGTCAAATCCATCCGGAACCGATCCGCGAAATCCGTATCCGATCCGATCCATCCGTATGTCACCTACGGATGGTTCTCGGATCCTAAGAACCCAAATCCGTTATGACCGGATCGGATCGGATCCGTATCCGAACCGGCCAAATCCGATCCGTGAACACCCCGAATTTAAAGTATGTGAATTCTTTTCATTTTGGAGAGTGTGAATTGTTCCGAAATGGTGTAAATTAGTATTAATTAATAGGTATAAAATAACTTTTTTTACATGTACAAAATTTCATATTCAAATGGGATCTTATTTGAAAGATCTCATCAAGTAGATTTCAAATATATAATTTTTATAAAAAAAAATCGCATATAATAAAAGTTATTTTATTTTAAATACAATATGAGAGAGAGTGAGAGAGAGAGAGAGAGGGGCATGGATTACACGTAAAGCTGATGCTACACTACTCTTTTTTTCACGGCAAATGATGCTACAGTACTCGACTGACATATGCTACAGTACTCGCCTCCCTACTCATGCTACAGTACACCTAACGCCTACCTATGCATGATGCCTACCTACTCATGCCGCCTACCTATTCATGCCGAAAAGTTGCACTTATTAACTAGGGCGCATGAAATTGGGCTTAAACAAAATGTGTTTGACATGAGGTGGGTTTGGAAGGAAAGCTCTTAACAAAATAGGGCCGGTAAGGAAGAAGCCCAAAATGACTTTGTACTAGATTTTGAATTATACGAATGTTTTTGTTTTCTTTTTTTTTATATATATGAAAATACAAAATAAATGACAATAAAAAAATAAACAATGTGTCTACCTAGACTATGGAAGCAACGTACCCTTTTTTGTCTTTTCAATCCCTATGACATTTTTCTCTTCTTTGACTCAAATACACAGACTCAAGGCCCCACAATTCAGGGAAAAAAATCATGTTGAAGTGCCGAGTTTCATTCGATAGATCAATTAAATTACAAAAATGATTGTGACACAAACTTTGTGCCACAATCAACCACAACCCCACTCATATGCGGCGTGGGTCCCACACCTCATGTGAGTGTGGTTGTGGCACAAAGTTTGTGTCTCTATCACTATTCAATAAATTATTATTTCTCTCATATTGATAGATGATTAATCTTAAAATAGGTGGACATTTTTTTTTGTTGATGATTAACCTTATTACTTGTATACTTTTTCTAACGTAGTAATTTTGTTATCAGTGGTCTATTTATTTTTGATTTGATCACTTTTGAATTCAAATCTTGACTCTGTCATGTCTAGACTTGTTATGTACGGTGTAAAAGATTAAAGAGGAACCTTGCATTATCATTGTATCCCCAGCTATGAAGCACACATATACTTTTTTTTGGAAAATGACATGGGTACACCATTTGTACACCTTAAATGCACACCACCCTAATGTGGCAAATGAGTCTCATTTGACACATCACGATGCACAGGGGCAAACTGGGGGGGTGTTAGGTTGGTGTTTGGCCCCTGCACTCCCCCAATTTTCTGTATATTTTTAGTACACTTTTAGAATTTTTGGTAAAATTACTGAATAATCTGCACTCCCCCAATTTTCTGTATATTTTTAGTACACTTTTAGAATTTTTGGTAAAATTACTGAATAATGGTGCCCCTGCACTCCCCCAATTTTCTGCATATTTTTAGTATACTTTTAGATTTTTTGGCAAAATTACTGAATAGTGGTCCCTGCAAATTAGGCGAAAATTGCAATCCTGCGTCCGCCACTGAGGATGCACCATTTGCCTCATCAAGGTAGTGTGCATTTAGAGTGCACAAATGATGTACCAATGTAATTGTTCTCTTTTTTTTTTTTTTCCCTGTTGAAGTGCTCTCGAACCTTGCACTATCATTAAACAGGAGCCTTGCATTATCATGTTGAAGAACTCATGATTTCTTCGATATTTTTTGCTCTTATATTAATTACTTGTAGTTATCTATTTGACAACGTACTTTTTTTTTTTTTTTTTGTCTTTTTAATCCCTCTGATATTTTTCTCTTCATTGCCTTAAATACAGAGAGAGACCCAAGGCCCCACAATTCAGGAAAAAAAAAAAAACCCTTTTTTATTCGTCATTCCTAATCTATTACATGGGAGTAGGGAGAATGAAACTCAATCTCAAAATGCAGTGTGAGGCATCCAATAGCTCTACCGCATGAGCTAGCCACCACTTGCAAAAATCATGTTTTTTTTTTTTTTTTGAGAAATAGAGAGAAATATCATTAGATCATCCAGTCAAAACAATAACAAAAGTATCTGAAACACAACAAGAGACAACACGATAAAGAAGACAATAACAACAGATAAAGCTACATAAGTTAGCATGACTGAAAAACTAATCCATCACCGGTGTCCGAGTGAGGAACAAAAAGGTCCAAAGCATGCTTGGCAAGGAGATGAGCTCGTTGGACATTGCATCGCGCAACTTTTGAGATCTGACAAAAAGAAAGCTTCGAGATCTCCTTTGCTAACTTGCGCAGCAAAAAAGTGTCATGGTAATGACACTCAACCTTCCCTGCTATCTGCATTATTGCATTGAAACAATCAGAATACATATAAACCATGTTATAGTTATTAATTAAAGCCCACTTAACAGCTTCATAGCAAGCCTGAATTTCGGTTTGAACAGGAGTCGAGGAATATGTAGATAAAGCATGCTTTGCAATTAAAATTCCATTTGATTGACTAGCCGTGAATCCAACTCCACTCCATTCACGACCTTCTTTCCAAGCACCATCGACATGAAGATGACAAATGCGCTGAGCAGAGTCAGAGGTAGGACAATTCCTAATGATGAAAGAAGGATTACTTTCAGTGGGAGAATTATGAGATAAGATGGATTCTTGGTCTTAGCTAACCAATTTGAGGCACGCATGAACCAACGGGCACAGTCCTTTGCCACTCCAAGAGTAGAGTCCACATTGAAAGGCGTATTCGAGAATACCAACCGATTTCTGCTTTTCCAAATAGCCCAAAGAATAGAGATAAACAGAGAGAGCTTCCATTTTTCCTTGTGAAACTGTATTAATTCATTTAGTAACCAATTCGAAAAGGACCAATCCCGAGTTTCATTCAATAGATCAATTAACTAATTATTTGTTTTAATCACCCACCACAACTCCTCAAATATTTTGTTTTTTTAAAGAAAAAATTAGTCATAAATGCACTATATTTTGTTTTTTGGGTTTTGCTACTTACCACCCTTAGGGTGGTCCAAAAGGACAGTCATGATTACGTTGAGCATTACTCCGTCATTGACTTTTGCAGTGCTATTTCTGCCATCTTTGCAAAAGGACAGTGATTGCTTTTTGTGCCTATTTACTCCGGTCATTTTTTTTTTGTTTTTGAAAAACACTCCGTTCATCTCTAACAACTACTCCCTATGTCCCATTAAATGTCTATCTTCTTTCTATTTTGGAATACCCCAAAATAAGTGTCAATTTTTTATAAGTAACCATCAAAACATACAAAACTTTTAATTTTAATGCTTAAAAAATTAATGCTTTCGCTAAATTATATTTTTGTCTTTATTTAAATTTTTGTGAATAAAGACAAAAATAATCCAATCAATGGTCCTGATTTCATCTTGGCACTTGCATGATCCGAGCCATCTATTGTCAAGATGAAATTTGAGCCATTGATTGCCGAGATCAACGGCTCAGATGCCGCACCACAGGATCCCCGAATCCATTGGACTGAGCTCGACTCATTTGCGCGCCTAGTTATTGCTTTGCTTAAAGTAAGTTGTTAAAAAAAAAAGAATAGTGATACAGCCACACACACTCAACCACACAATCCTATACACGAAGCAAGTTGTTAAAAAATGATGTACTTACGAAAATACTCCATCCGTTCCATATTATTTGCCCCCTATGGGAGTGTGTGCATTTTGCACGCAAAAAATAATGTACAAGCATTAATTTTTTTTCAACAAACTTTACACCAATTTAAAGATCTCATTGAGAAAAAAAAATTGGTGTAATTCTTTTTCGAAAAAAAATATCATAGACACGTTATTTTTTGTGTGCAAAATGCACGTACTTTCGTAGGGGGCAAAAAATATGGAATAGAGGGAGTAATTTTTTAGCCAATATGGATCTTGTTTAATAGACCTCATCGAGAACTTTTATACGGTGCAAAAAAAGTTCAAAAATTATTTTGGTAAATACATTATGGGACGGAGGGAGCAATTATTAGCTGATGTGTCGAGCTAATAGTGGACGACCGTATACAAGGGATGCACGGTGACGGAAAATTGCTGGGAAATTTTAAATTTTGACCCAAAAGAGGAGTGGGTCCCTCTTTTCCACGTAGATCAGCGTGGGGTCGGTGTGAGGGTCATTGCTTGCAGCAAAATTCAACTTCTACCCTGACATTGATTTGACATTTTGTTGAGAAGTAGTCCAGTTTGTGCACGTGAAACACAAAGCTGACCACCCTTAGGGTGATCTCTAGAATTTGCCTTGTTTTTTTTAAGGGAATGACAAAAAACTTTTGTAATAAAAAATGAAGACATTGTTTTTAGTATTCATTTTGCAAAAAGACTAAACACACACACACACTCTCTCCCTCTCTCTCTCTCTCTCTCTCCAGTAAACGTAAATTTACTAATTTTTATTATTCATCTGAATTTCTCTCTCTAGAGAACGTAAATTCAGATTCACGCTCACCCCATGATATGAGAAAATCAGAGATGGAATCAGTCATATATATGGTTCTGGAAGAGTAAGGCATTTTCCCGGATGTGAACAGCTACGGGTATTACGCCATTTTCATTTACCAAACTTTTGGAGAAGACGGATTTGTTGTGCCATTTCTCTTCCAGATGGACCAGCAAAGTTGGATTACAAGGGCTTAAGAGTTATTACCCTTACCTTCGAACGGCGCTGGGAAAATGACCTTGTAGAATGCCATTGGAGTGCAGAGATCACATCAATATTTGGCTCAAGGAAAGATAAACCACACATACCCTTACCCCAAACATCTTCAGTCCAATAAATGTTTTTAGTAGTCATCTGAATTTCATTTTAAAAATTAGTGACATTTTACTAATTTTTTTATCACGTGAAAGTGGTCGGATGGGGGTGGGGTGGTAGTGGCCAGAGTTAGGAGTTGTTTGAATTTTTTGTATGAAATTAGAACTTTTAAAAATTAGTAAAATCTCACTAATTTTTTGGGCGCCAAAAGTGGTCGATCAGAGGTGGGGGTAGTGATCGACCGGAGATAGCAGTTGATTTTTTTGAATTTTCTATACGAAATTAAAACTTTTAAAACTTAGTGATATTTCACTAATTTTTTTATTGCGCGGAAGTGGTTGAACGGATGTGGGGTGGTAGTGGCCAAAGTTAGGAGTTGATTTTTATTTAATTTCTGTACGAAATTAGAATTTTTAAAAATTAATGATATTTCACTAATTTTTTATCCTTAGAGCCTGTTTGGATGGAGCTAAAACTCCCCTCCAAAAATTATCACCCCTGATAAGGGGTGGGTCCCACTCATTACCTGTGTTTGGCAAACAAAATTTCTCCCCTGATTTTTTTTCACCCATGATTTTTTTTCACCCATCAGAGGCTCTCTCCCTGATAATTTTTTGGCACCCCTTGGGGTCCCCAAAAATTATCCGGGAGTAGAAGGTTGGCTTTTTGACCATTAAACCCCTCCTTTTACCCCTCCTTAATTTACCAACCAACACAAACCACCACGGCCAAACGCAGTTCACCCACTTATTCCGTTGCAGTTGACCAAAAAAAAAAAAAAAGTAACGAAGCAAAATCAGATCAGGAGAGGATCAATCTGCTCACCTTCTGGTACTGTTCGCTTCTCCATGATCACCGGAAACGTCTGGCATGTGTACTAGTATTGGTGATTTCGGCAATGCTTCAGTGTGAATTTTGCTTGATGGAGAGAGAGAGATGGGGAGGACTGAGGAGAGGTCGGTGAGATTTTAGATCTGGGTGAATACACCCCAGATGTCTATCTACAAAGATTTGATCCAATACACCATCTTCTTTTTTTCCTTTTTTCGATCGTAACATCATCACCTTTGATCTTTTATTTTTGATTAGGGGCTTTGATCCAATGGCTAGGATCCCACCCCTTTGGTATATAATTATCTCTTTCCTTGCTCTTACAAATAAATTACAATGCACAATACAAATAATACTATGACCAAATGGAAAAAAATTCAATTGTGTATGTGTGTAATTGAGATGAAAAAAAAAATATTAAACAACCAAACCAAGTCAAATTATCCAAAATTAATTAGATATATTGGGTTTTACATTTATATATTTAATTTAATACATAATCAAGTTTAAAACAATACAAGGGTAAAAGAGTCATTTCTTAGTTTCTTCCATCATCTATCCCCTCTTATTTGTAAAACATCCAAACCAAGTCAAAAGTTATCCCTTTGTTTAATCCCTCATCCAAACTATTTACCTTTTTATCCCCCTTCCATAAACATCACATCAATGTGGGCCAATCCTCCAAAAATAATACCCCCTCTTATCTTATCCCCCTCTATAACTTATCCCTCTAAAATTTTAGCACCATCCAATCGGGGCCTTATGTTCGATTGCAGAAATTTCTTGTCCTTCACTTCAAAAATGTCAAATATTTTTTGATTGTGTTCCCAAAAATTGAATACCAATTCAACTACTTGTACTATCCTGAACAGAGAAAACTTCATTTTCCTCTTTAATTCTCCACCCAACTCTTAAACCTCATTCAACAACTCATGAAACAAACACATAAATTTGCCCTCCATAAATTCATGACTTCTTCATTAAAGTTTCGGCTAGAACTGCTCCCTTTGCTCACATACTGTCACCTCTACCACATAAATTTCCCACCACCACATTCTCCAGTGATTGCTGTGGCTTCCAGGGTAAGTTGGAACAAAACAAAACGGTCCAACACTTTTTCTGGTACTGGAGAATACAACGGTAAACTATTGAAATAGTAAATGAAAATTAAAATTGCAACAGACTTGGAACAATAACATGGAAAATGCTAAAATATGCCTAGTGGGGCTGATTTAAGGTTGAAAAAGTGTGTTGAAATGTGTAAAAATTATGTATATAAGTAGGTGTAAACATATTGAAAAGTGTAAAAGCCTCACTCAAATGCGTGTTTTTTTTTATTTTTTTGTGTGCTTATTGATCCTAATAAATATATAGGCAATAGAGTAAGGCAAGTGATTTCCACACCCCCATTTTGATATATGCAACCCTTTTTTGTCTTTTAGCGAAAAAATTTTGAGTAAAAATTTCACTAAAAAACAAAAAAGGGAGTCCATATATCAAAATGGGAAAAGTGTGAAATGTTTGAAAATATGTTTACCTTTTGTGATAAAACCAAAATATGAATGCAATAAAATTAAAACTTGAAACCTGGAAATCGATGAAAACGAAATGGTGATCAAGGCAAGTGTTTAACACTCTTTACTTAAGACAGATTCGCCCCCGCAACGGTGCTTACGGTTTGCACGGACGTCTATCTCCCAGCACTACTTGATCGAGCTCCCCACAGAAACAACACTACAATCGATGAGTCTGTTGAACCAGACTTGCGTTTGTACTCTCTCCAAAAAAAAAAAAACACAGACTCAATGAAAGTGTAGGAAAAACAACTTTTGAAATGAATGAAAGATGCCATATATATAGGCAAACTGGTGACTCTACGAATAGTTATCAGGGAGAAGAGATACATCTGTTTATGAAAGGACGCGTCTGTCCACAGCGAACAGGTGCCAATGAAAAGATGCAACTCCAAATCAAATCAATTTTCATTCACACTTTAAATAAAATATTATATCAAAATATTTTTCCAACATGAAAATCATTTCCCTAGAATAATATGACTACATCTCTGATGCACTACATATGGGACAAAGAATTATCCTGGACCTACACGAGGTATTGACGGTGATTCTCAAATTTCATAAAACAAAATGTGATATGATGAGATATAATACAACAAAAACAAAGACAAAGAGTTTACCGACTCTTAACAGTCAAAGCGAGCTCTTTCATTTTGAACTAAAGAATTCATAATGAATCAAATCTTTCCCAAGTAGAGTTCGAACCTATGACTAATCAGTTAACAGCTGAACACTCTACCACTAAGCTACTAAGTAACAACAGTAGATTAGATCTCATAGAGTTCAATTCTTGTTCCCAATCTATGATGACCAATATGAGCTCAAAGCTTCCTTTGTAACTCTCAAAACTTCATCGCAGTGGCTCCCTTCAATGCCTCATTTCATGGGAAACCTCAAAGTGGCTCTATTTCATTATACTCCATCCCTATCCTAATTCCATTCATTTAGTATTCCTTTGGTGTCATTGATATAGCAGATGTCATTTCGAGTCTATCTCTTTATAAGGAAAGTTTAAAAATCATCAAAATTAATAAAGCCGAAGTCAACGACAATACTGCCGTGAAATAATTAAATCCTCGAGCTAGAGGACGTAGTTATCTTATAAAAAAACCTACTTGTCATAGAAGTATTGTAGTGAAAGATATATCGATATATCTTTAAATGAATATATAGAGACTACATGGTCAAAAAAACCTACAAGGGAAAGTAAGGATACAAATATGACATAGAAGAATAACAAAAAAAATAATCCACTTGGTATCAGACTGGGTACGACCCAAAATCATCATTCCCTTTGGTTTGCACAACCAAAAACTATTATGAAGAACTAGAACAAGATAAAAAAATACGAGACTTTATTAAAAGTTACGTATATATATTGCAAAAGAATGTACAAAACAATAGGAGAATCGCCTCTGGCCTCTTAGGAATTGTGCGTATAGAGATTCAAAAAAGAATCGCATCCGATCCAGGTCTGAATCTATTGGGTATTCCCAAAATTTTGAAAAGAAAGTCCACGGGCAGCATTACAGATGAATCTACAGAAAGAATTTAATTGCGTAAATTGAAAACTCAACATTACTATTACGAAAAATTGCAAAACCTTATGGAAACCCTATTATTCTTGCACAATTTATAGCCACACAATTAAAACATAGAGTTCCATTTTGAAAAGCAATGAGAAGGACTATTTAGATGTGTTGGCTGATTCTGAGTTTCCACCACCAAAGAAGACCCCTCATTGGTCTTTCTGTACAAAATTCTTATTTGTTGAGTATCATATAGTGATGCATCCATTATCCATGCATGGCATAGAGAGGCCACCAAGTGCACGAAATTTTTTAAAACTAATTGGTAGACATAATAATTGTATATACTTCTAAAATTACAAAGTTTCGCAACCCAAAATTATAATAGCTTGCAACCTAAAATATTGAGTTAATTGGTTACTCGACATCCTCCCAATAGGGATGGCAATCGCGACCGAACCGATGGGTACCCGAACCGAAACCGCTATTTTTACCCGAACCATAACCGAAATATTCCCCGTGGGTATGGGTATGGTATGGGATATGGCCGAACCGAATGGGTATGGTTTGAGTATGGTTTGAGGTCATAACCGAACCGTGACCCGAACCGAACCGTGACCCGAAACGAACCGAAATATGAAATTACATATTTACCCCTAAAATTACACTTTACCTCTCGTATATATATGTAAGATATTCACAGATTAGGTTTTGGTCTCACATTCTGTACATTTTGAGACTCTCTTGACTGATATTCTATAGTATTATAGTCTTGAGTCTCTTGACTGATATTTGTAGCCTCCTTTTGTTATTTTTTTCATGTTTTTTCAATTTTTTTGAGATAATAAAATATCCTAAACTCAATTTATTCATGTTTTAGTACGGTTTGGGGCGGGGCGGGATGGGTACAATTCGGTTACCCAAATGGGTAGCTATTTTATCCTTCACAAAATCGGTTACCCGAAATTACCCGAAATTACCCGAACCCCGAATGGTTAGGTTATGGTTCATCCTCTCCCTTTTTCGAACCGAACCCGAACCGAACCGAAACCCTTTGGGTTTGGGTGCGGATCGGCCAAAACCCGAACCGATCCGCCCCATTGCCATCCCTTCCTCCCATCCAGAGGACAAGTGGCAGCATTCACCTCTGCCTTTTCAGAAACTAGTCTCATTAAGATTAACACTCCCAGCATTATTGTGGAAAGGCACATGACACAGCCACCTCTTTTTCTTTCTTTCTTTCGTACTTGTCCTCTTTCCACCTCATTAATATCGCAATGACTACACCCGATGAAAGTGGCCCCTCGACTGAAAAGGACGGCCCACTTGGAAATTGAGAAATTATATGATGCTCTTAGAGCATTGCTCTTGCTTTTATACGGATCATGCATCACATAGCAATGCTAGGTCCTGGTGGAATGGAATATAGCAATGCTACATCCAAAAAAAAAAAACACTCAGAATTTACTTAAAATTTGAAATTATTGTGACCTAGATTCACCTACTAATTTTAATCTAAACAATTTTCGATGTGAAAACTTTTCCATGTGACGAAGCAGTAGGCAACAATGCTAATTAATGCTGCTTCAATCGACGGTCCCCCCCTGAAAAGATCCAATTTAGGCATCCCAGTTACTTAATATACAAAGGTCTTGTTGTTGTGCGCCCACTAGGTACACAATAAGATGGGCATACAATAAGCACATAAAAAATAAAAAACAAAAAAAACACACTCTAGTGCACCCTTTACAGTTTTCAATATATTTGCACATACTTTGATGGGAGCGGCGTTGGTGATGTGCATTGGTGCACAGCGCGCATGTTGTGCATGATCCTTACTGTCTGTTTGGCGATCCAATGGTCCAAATTTCACCTTGCAAGGAACTGTTAGATATATTTGCCACTTTCCGGGATTGTCCAAAACCATCATTTGTTTATGGGTAGAGTTTTTAGAGGGTAGTTGCTCGCTCAATGCTCCTCCCATTATCTGCGCCAAATTGACCGCTGCGAAATCAATTTATTTGTGTGAAAGGTAAATGCATTGCACAACATATCTTGCATATATTTTTTTTTTAAAAGATTATATTTCTGCACATTTGTCTTTCCCATAAAACTCACCGAAATTCGCTTGCCATACTCATATAAATATATTGATAGCAATCAAATGATTTTCTTTACCTTTCCGAAAAATTGTGTTGTCCATCAAGCAAACAATTGTCTTTTTAAAGTCTCCGAAAATTTCGTTTTCCATATTATAGATATATTTATATCAAGAGCCGTTTCATTCTTTTTATGACTTTCCATATGAGTTTCATTGAAAGCTTATTATTAATTTATTTTTGGAAAGCAACAGATACTTAGCGGCATTTTCCTTAGTTAAATAAGGGAGCTTGATAAGTAGGATGCACATTTTTTTTGGAGAGAATAAAGGGTGAGATTGTTTTTCTTGGGGACTACTCTTAGGCATTCCTTGCCTATATAAAGTGTCCACCGCCCATGGTAAATCAATGCACATTTTTAACATACAGAAGAAAACCGAGAGACTATTGTTGTGCATTAGTAGTATTTTGAAGCACATTTTTTTTTACGGGAAAAATCGAGAGAGACTATATATATTTTTATTGTGCTTTTAGTTGTTTCAAAGCAAACACTTTTCATATCATATCATTTGGTGTTCGTGTTTTCGTGGTGCCGTATACTGCTGTGGCCGAATCTTTTGGAGATTGATTCGGAGCCGGTTAAATCCGGAGATCGGGCGTGAAGTCTGTGGTTCATCTATTGAATCTTGAAGAAGCTCTGGGAGCATCGGAGATTGGCGAGAATAGGTAAAGGCTTGGGGTAAGGTTTTTACTATTTCGCAATCTGTACTTCTTTTTGATTAATAGAATAAAACAGTAGTGTTAAGCCGTGGTTTTGGCTTAGGGTTATTTAGGACCCTAAGTTTTTCCACGTAAATCGTGCGTCTCCTGTCTCCATTTT
This sequence comes from Vaccinium darrowii, assembly GCA_020921065.1. Classification (NCBI taxonomy): domain Eukaryota; kingdom Viridiplantae; phylum Streptophyta; class Magnoliopsida; order Ericales; family Ericaceae; genus Vaccinium; species Vaccinium darrowii. The sequence continues at coordinate 1,397,181 of JAFMTH010000092.1, read as the reverse complement.
ATTTTCTCTCTATTACTTGTGATTTGGTTTGAATTAGCAAGATTATTAACCAGTTCTAATTCAATAATTTTTAATCGGTTATTTTTCTCATAAATTGGTAATTTTTATCAAAACTCCTATTCACCCCCCCTCTAGGAGTAAATTGAACGCTTCCGCATAATTTCAGGAACGACTCTGATGTCGCATGATAGAGATTAAATCTAGACCATTGGATTGCTGAATGGATGGCGAGGATCGTGCACATCACCAACGCCGCACCCTATGCTTCGATACATTTTTCACACATTTCATCACACTTTTCCAACCTAGTGGGCACATGTTAGCATTTTCTTAGTTACTTAAATTTCTAGTACCATCTAATTCTCAACTTCACTTCTCGCCCTATACTCTAGTTTTTAATCTTTGATCACGGAAATTTTATTCATTTGAGTTTTGAGATATGTTTATTGGCTCGTGCTCGCGCTCTCTCTCATTCTCGCTTATATTCGTACATTATGATTATGTGACTTGAATAAGTATCATGATCAAAAAATTTAGTATTTCTTGAGAGTAATGAGAAGGATAATTTTATCCCTAATATGCCACACCTTGTCATTGCGAACAAGTTAAATAACTTTCCCAATCCACATCTAGGTGTGAAAACATCTCTCCCTCTCTCTTTCCCTCTCCCCTTCATTGTTCATCTCAATTAATCATGCGTGCATTTTGTGGGTGCAAGTTGCTTGATTTTTATTTAGTAGCTGAAGTTTGATTAGAGTCCAAAAATCAACACGTTTGAGCGGTGGTCGAAAAATCAACACATTTGAAAACTCAACACGTTTGGTCTCACAAAAATAAAACAAACCAACATTATTGTTGAAAGGCATATGACTGAGGTGTTCCCTCAACCGAGAAGGATGGCCCACTTGGAAAGGAGCTACAATTGAAATGGAGGGAGGCCAAAATTGCTGAAAGAATCAACGATTTTGATGGCTTGAAGGATTTTGATGAGTTTGAGGATGATGCCTCTCTGTCTTTGGAATTTTAACTCCGTAGTTTAGCGGCTTTTGGATTGTTAGGAGTTTTTCTAGGCTTTTGTGGTTGGGGTGTTCTCGGTTTGGTGTGGTTTTTTTTTTATTGTTTTTCTTTGGGGTCGGTTCTCGGGTGGCTTTTACCGGTGTGCCCGTGATCTATTTAATATGTGTTTACCCTTCAAAGATTAATGAAATCTTTTTTGCCGATCAAAAAAAAAAAATTCTCAATTTCACTTCTCACCTTATACTCAATTTTTTTTGCCCAAGCTCATGAACTTTGCTACTTAGATATGGTTAGCTTTCTCTTTCATTCTCGCTTATACGTGTACATTATGTGACTTGGATAAGTACCACAATCATGAAATCTGTTTCTTGAGAGGAATTACGAGGACAATTTTATCTCCAATATGCCACACTTTGTCATTGCGAACAAGTTAATTAACTTTCCCATATGTTTAAGTATGAAAATCTTTTTCTCTCCCTCCATCCCCTCTCCTCGTCTTCATTGTTCATCTCCTTGTGTCATTGTGCCTTCGCCCCTCAGTCTTGCCTAACATGTAGATGTTCCAAAACCCACTTATCTATTGAAGCTTGCTTCGAAAGGAATTTCAAATTGACTCGTTCTATTATTTCCCTTCACCAGCCAAGACACCAATTCTACCTTGTGCTATGATCAAAAATAAAAAATTCTTCCTTGTGCTTTGCTTGTACTCGTGCATAGGATTAAAACTTGGGTAAATTATCAAAACCACCATTGAGGTTTCTAGAAATTGCATATTGCCCCATCAAGTTTGGAAAATTTCAAATAACTCATTGTTGCATTACAAATTACCCCATATCATGATGTAGCCATTTGCAAATCCGACCAAATTTGTCTGGCATAATTAAATCCTAATAACAATGGACTAAATTGTCCATTTGCAGCTTATGAAAAGCTATAGAGGTTTGAAAATGGATTTTCATTGGCTATAAAATGACAGTTAGGTACATTGTAATTAGAATTTGATGATCTCAGATAGATTCCGTCATTTTCCGAATAGCTTCATCGCGACAGTAGAGTAATTTGTTATGCGATATGGGTAAATTCAAGAAACCTCATCCGTGGTTCTGATAATTTACCCTTAAAAGTTGTATTGTTTTAATAGACAATATAGACTGTTTAGACTCTAAACCTTACGGACACCCAGATTCATTTTGAATGACTGTGCGAAAGTTGAGTTTTGTTAGCCCTTCCACAATGTCATACTCAAAATCAAAATATTGCTTAATTTAGCAATGTAAGGCTTAAAAAGTGTTCACAATAAAATAATCAAAGTTAGCAACATCTTAACTAATACTCAAATTTTGACTTTTGCATACTCAAAGTTACCAACCTTTTCACAATAATCAATTTCATTGATCCTACATCTCCTCAAATAAGTACATCCATCATTACACAAAAACGTTCTCTCTATTTGCTCTCTCACTCTCTCCTTTTCAACAATGTTTTCAAAAAATTATTAACTTTTTTTTCGAAAGCTGTTTATTTTATAAAATTGGATTTTTTTTTTCTAAAACGATTTTTTTTGACAACTGTTAATTTTTTACGAAACTTTTTCCTTTTTGCAAAATTGTTTGTTTTTTCGAAAACTGCTTTTAAAAAGTTTTTGAAAAGAAAAACATTTTTTTGCTGAAAAAGCAATTTTTTAAATAATTTAGTTTCTTATTTAGTTTGAAAATGTGATATAACAGTCAATTTTGATTGTGCCATTGTAGACCTCTACATTGTTAACTTTAGCCAAACTATAAATAAATTATCAAAAGGTGATGTGTCTGGGTATTCAATTTTGAGTATTTCACTGGTGATACCCTTAACCATTTTACGTTTAATATTATGCATGCTTTGAAAAATTCTGGGAGCAAATTTTTAAAATTTTACCTTTCAAAAGCTATTGGAAGTGTTTTGTTGAAAATTATTATCTACAATTTATCAAATCCAGGCCAAATAAGTTCCATTTTGTGTAGAAGTGGAACAAGAACCAGACATAAAACCTATGAACAACTAATAGGCATTTTGTCGAACAGCTTGCACATATTTTCTGAAAAGTTGTGTCCAATGTCCAGGTCATTGGTCATTTTGTGCAATCCTCTACAAAGTACCCGAAGTCTTAAATTTAAAGCAAGAATGTGAACTAACTTTCCCTAGCATTCTGCTATTTTCATTTTTCTGGGTAGAGAAACATGAAGGCTTCTGATGGCGTAGATGTCTATATGCAACAAAAAGGATGATTTCGCTATTTGGGCGCGAAGAAAGCACGATAGGAACTCTTGTTTCAGATATCCGTCTTACACTCTGCGTGTATCGATTTGCTGCGTCTCCCTGCATAATAGAAAATCTTAATTTTGAGGTTCAAGAGAAACAGAGTGCTAGAGGCCACTATCATTGAACTCTTTTTTGATGATTTTAGGATGAAGATGAAGGAAAAAATAACAAGATCAATCGCTACGATCAGATTACCTTCTGATTTGGCGTGATTGGATCTCCATTCGGAACGACAATGCCGTAAGAATATTTCCTTACAGTCGCGTATGGTTTTTATTCGAAGGCTGTGTTACTAATTCTCCACAAGAGGCGTATGGATGTTTATTTCCTTCGTCTTACCAAGAGGTGCACCGCAGGTATTCAAGACATCGCGTCTTCAGTTTTTTAAAAAATTCCAGGTAAAAACTTATAAGAATTCCGGTTGAAATGTAATTGCTCTTTTTAGCAGGGGTATTTTTGGTATCAAAAGTATGGGAAACACTTTTTATTCTTCAAATGTTTTAAAGTAGGCCAATTCTATTCGCAACCATGGAATGGCTAAATTCAACCCACTAACATTTAATTAATGGTAGAGAAAAATAACCTTCCGTAAAAAGACTTTTTTGTCCTTAAATGAGTGGGATGCATATAGCACAAACCAACTAAAACACAACCACACAATTATGTACACCTATCTACAACTCTCATCTTATCTTCCCCATTTTCATCCATCTGCCCAGGAAAAAAAAAACAAAAAAAAAAACGTGTTCTTCTTCTTCCTCCATGTTCTTCTTCTTCCTCCATACCTAGGGCCAACTCACCCACCATTATCATCTTCTCTTCTTCTACACCTCTCACCTCAAACCCTAAAATACATTCACTCCCCTTTCCCTCAATGGAGAACCCAATGTAGTAATCAATGGAAGGTTCTTCTCCTTCCATTGACCCATTACTCTCATATTTTGAAATGGAAGAACACCAATATGGCTCGAATTTTTTATTTCAAACGGCACGGAGGTCGGCAAGAAAATTTATGGGAAAGAAATGATGCTTTGAGAGGCAAAAGCACAACAGAGATACGACCCAGATTTTAATTTTTTGTTTTTTGTCGTCCGTTATTCGGATACCCAGTATTGAATTTTAACAATGTGTTCGGATTTTAAAGTTTGAAAGATGTACCTTAATTCGGATTTTAAAACATGAATGATATTGTTTGAAACTAGTAGATTTAATTTCCGCTGCTTCATTTTTTTTAATCTGAATTTGTTTTAAATATTCATAAATTAAAATGTGAACTACACCAATTACTTCAAGTTTAAAAATCCGAATAGGGGAAAACATGGGATGTGTAGATTTACATCAATTATTTATGTCTGGAACGTAGTAAAGAATTCAACTTTTAAAATTTGAATTTGTAACATGTGTTCAATTATTAAAACTTGAATTTTTAATGTTGGTTGGTGTTTCCCATTGATGATGCCTTAAAAGAGTGGATAAAAAGTACTGGTAAACAACATGGTTATGTCATTATCCTCGAAGCAGGAGTCCTTGTCGGTAGATATGTTAACAACTCTTGCTAAACCTAGAAAAATCTTAATTTCCATTAAACATGAAGATCAAGCAATGCACCACAATCAAAACCGTCTACAATGTATGAGCGAAGCAAAGAATATTTGTACTTGTTGGTTTTGTAGATTATCATGCGGCTCCACTGTTTCATATTTTGACTTATGTATTATGTGTTTCATTTCAAGTTTTAAGTTCTAAATTATTTGTTAAGATTCAATTCTTAACATTTGAACACTGGAGTGTAATTCATATTTTGAAAATTGAAATCGTTGTAAGGTAATTGGTACTCTTTTTTTTTAATTTATTTGAGACGCAACCCCCAACCATGCCATACATGACATGGTAATTCAACGTAGAAATATTCAAATTTACAACTTGTTACAATATGTATTGGCATTACAAGATGTTCACATTCTTTTCCGATCAAAAAAAAGTTCACATTCTTTTGATAGTTACAAAGTGAAACATATAAATAAAAAGAAGGGGTTCGTAGTTCCCACTTGTCCTTGACTTAGTGATTATGCCCACCAAACTAGCTGGCTTGGTCCCTAAAAAATTGCAAGGAATACCATTTCTCTATCTTGGTGATTCTTTACTATTAACTTAAACTTAGCATAGCTGTTTTTTTTTTTAATGGCAAACTTAGCTAGCATAACTGTTGATACTGAGATTTAAGATAGATGATTTTCTCCAAGGGACTGCTCTACTTCACAATTATAGCTAAATGACATGGCTCGTTTGCACATCAAAGTTGGAATATTGTCCTCGGGTGTCTGCACAGGGAAATGATTCCCACATGTAAAGGCGATGAAACCGCATAATGTTACTCAAGAGTATTTTCAGAATGCTAATATCAATACGAGAAATCATAATATCAAAATTCAAACATATGTTGCTTAGATGGGTCATTCTAAACTTTCGGCTATTCAATAGAAAGCAATCAATCCAAGAGAGAACAATCATATTCGAGATAGCAACAAAACTATATAACTGAAAGGCCTTTCCGTCCCTTTGATGAAGAACCTACACAAATCCCAACAATTTGATCGAGATGGTATGTGCCAAGTTCAACTCTTTTGCGGTTCTTTTCCATTGTACCCTTGAACACTTTCCATTGGAGGCAAGGTCTGCACATAAGAACACAAAATTCCCTTGATTTTGACTATCGTCGAAGTGAAACTTGATCAAGTGTGGAAGTGGATTGGTAACAAAAGTTCATGCAATTAGGCAATGGCCAACTTTGACAATTCGGACAACTACGCTTTATTGGTAACAAAAGTTCACGCAACAAGAGTTTTTCCTACCAATTTCACCACGAAACAACAAAAAAAGCCATAAGCCCAAAAATTACAAACGAAAATCACATAGAACTTGGTTCATTGGTAGCCTTGTCTAATCTAGTCTAATAACTAAGCAACTTTCCATGAGAAATTATTTCGCTCATTGAATCTTTGGCATCACTAGCTGTCTCCAGAGTCCTTCTCTCCCTTGTGACATTGTGCTTTCCATCGTCTCCTTAGCATCACCAGTCATGTTCTTGGCTCGATCTGCCTTCTCATTAGCATAGCTCTTTGCATCGCCCATATTCCCCGAAGCCAAGTTGGCCGCGACACCAGACTTTTCATGACCTATAAGCTGCCTCTTTTGCACCCAATTCCCTAAAATTAAACATCATTGAACTCAGATGATTGAAAGCTATGTAAAAAAAAAACGTGTAAAACACAACCAAAATACATGCTATAAGCCCAGATGTAAAACAAAACCAACGAATTTCCTACTTTTTCACAGCTAACAACTATTTTTGGTCATATTTCTCTGAGCCATTAACAGCCATGAGGTACCCTGATGGTTATAACCCATCGTTCGTGCTGACCAATGACCATCGATAAAGGGACACCAGTCGATCCGCTGTAGGAAATGCACCAATATCCTATGCACAGTATCCACATCGAACATAGAGTCACTGGCTTGAATGCACGGTATAAGCAGATCATCAAGCGGAACCATTTCCAACCTCATGGCTGTTAGCATATTTCTTTAAGCCGTTCATACAAATTATAGTACACACTGCAAAGAAATGACCAGGTTGCTTTGTAGAAATCCACATGTGCGATAATCCTCGTGTATCACAATTCTGCAACTAAACAGCTCAAACAAGAAAATGCATTTTAATCTCCCATATTTAGGCATGTCATCTGGTATGTGATACCGCTAATAGAAAAATGCCAAAAGAGAACTTACAAGTCCAAAGCTCGGTAGTAATTTAATCCCACCAGTGAAACTTTTCTGGCTAAATTTCATGACATAATAATTGAGATCTTCTTCCGACAGCCAAGAGGGCAAGATAAACGGAGTATCGGGTGAAATACTTTAGGCACACAAAGGGGACCAGGTGTGCCAGATAGGATAAAATACTTTAGTATTCTTGCGGTATCAACACAAGAAAACTCTTCCTTTGCCTCGCCAGGTTCCTGAAATGCAGAAAAAGGGAAATCTTTAAGGTGGTGCTCAGGAATGAGAGACGTATCCACATACCTCTCCGGTACATAGGAGAGAACTTGTCCATGGTACTTAACTTGCTCTAACAACATCCCATAAATAGTGAAATGATATGCCTTAATTTCGCCATTCAAATCACAAAGAGTGGAAGAATTGATGATGAATTTGTATTCGAAATTGGACAGACCAGACCGACTAACCAAGTCATTCAAAATGAAGCATTTCATTCCACAACTACTGAAATGCTCCGCATGTGGAATCATGGTTATTATGTTCCCTAATGGTTGGTGCCTTGTGCTCCTATTTATCTCTCAAAGGTTTAGCTTCAGTACACAAACCTTAGTTTTTATATTTGGTAGTTGCAATCTGGATTATATGACCCAAGCCACGACATGGGTGTTCTACTGTTTCAGCTATGAAACTACAGAACATAATAACCAAAAACAAGGACAGCATGAAACATTATTCAACTGCAAGCTTTAAACCCCAATATTCATACTAGCATTAAAGAATTTCAATTTGAGTTAGATAACCCTACAAGGACTAAATCATTACTGCTAAAACAGTTAATTTGCCCCAGATACACTTCTTCGAAACAAAATACTACTAATTGACCAATTTATCACATGGGAATCTGACTACAATTGCCATAGCAGAACTGTAAACAACCAAATTTGAACAATTCAAGCCATATATTTGAGTCTTTGACAAAAATCACGCAGAAAACGATTTTTGCACTTCACTTACTTATAAATGAAATCCAAAATTCGTCATCAAGTGCTCTAATATTAGGCACTAGATGACAAATTTTGGAGTGCATTCATGAGAAGGTGATGGAGAACCATAATCTTGAACCCACCAATACCATAGGTCTAACGGTCATAACCCCGGGATTAATTAAGGTGCGGACAAGCACACCCAACACCAGAATATCAAAAAGAATAATAATAGTGCACCCCATGGAACAAGACCACTCCCAAAACAAAATCCTAGCACCGTCCCTGGAATGAACTAATGTCGTAGACTTCACCATTTTTTCAATAATCCAGTGTTGGGGTCTGCCAGTACGCACCTTAATTAATTTTTACAAGACCTCATCCGATAAAATTGAAATGATACAGAGAAGACCTCTACTGGCTTCAAGATTTTTGAGCTCCACCAACTACAGATTATTTATAGTGGAATACAGCAAATAGTCTGAGTTCCAGCTAAATTGGATGGTTTTTCATTTACTAAAGACCGTTCAAATATTCAATCCAAATGAATGAAAAGTAATAACAGTTCTTATGAAATGGGGAAAAACAAAATAGGTACCCAAAAAATACCTAGTTGAAGAAATTACCTGAAATCTGCACATACAGTAATCATCACCAAACGCAGCTCTAGGGACTGAATTGGTTTTCTCGAAGGACTCCTCGATTAGGACACGACGCTCATATCAACCAAGGAAAAATGATATAACAACAATTATAGTCACTACAGATAACTATGGAACATTCCTACCTCAGTAAAATGGGGGTGATGGCGCAGACGGAGAGGAAGATGAGAGGAAGGAGACGATTTCCTGGTGGTTATGGTTAGGGGGGGCTCAGGTCTTCCAATTCATGGTGGTGATGGCGCCTGCTGCTTCCATTTTTTCCCCGTGGAGAGAGAGACGAACAGAACTCCAGAGAAGAAAGAGATGGGTTTGAGGGTTTTGAATTTTTTGATTTTTAGGGTTTAGATTAATAGGAGGGGTAGTTTGGGTAGTAGATTAATGTTAGGAAGGGGGAGGGGTAGATTGGGAATTTTTTGGAAATTTGTTGTTTGTATTTAGCCAAAAATGGGTTAAAAGGTAGTAATTTTCAAAATGAGTTTTTAGTGGGTTGAATTTAGCCTTTCCATGGTTGCGAATAGAATTGGCCTTTAAAGTAGTAGTAGATTTGTATAAGGAAGCAAATCCTCTCCAGTAATGGGAGAGGAGCTTCCCGTCCAATTCTACCTTATTCAGGCACTTTGCGTTGAGTTTTAGTAATTCATGATTCCCCAAGCGGAATAAATGTTCACAACTCTCTCTTGTTGTGAATGTAAGCTTAATTGATTCGTTATAGTGAACTATGGTGAGGGAACAAAGAGAGATTTGGAATCAAACAAAAGGATCCGAGCCAGCACCTCAGAGAGTTTGAAATTGGGTGGAAGTTGTGAGGATTAGATGCGTTGGTTGTCAGTTTGTGATTGTTATGGATAAGGATAAGGTGTGTGAATTCAGAGAGAGATTTTGTGAGTGAGAAAGAAGGCAGTTGTTATGCGAGAGAAAGAGGAAGAGAGGGATGTCGTAAATTTGTGATGTTATTGATGTTATTGAATAAATTAGTGAGTTTGAGAGTGTGTAATCTCTCTAAATGCTCTAGTGCAAAATAATTACAGTGAAAATACTTGAATCTTTCGCCCATGCCATGTTACAGAATAGAAATTATTATTGGGAAGCCTTTAGAAATAATCCCCAAGGAATATCCATAAGAATTGTTTGATAGATTCAAGCACTTGAATGGAAGTTGATAGCTGTGACCAACTTACATAGACAACAGTAGTTCTTGAAGACAATAATGGCCTTGTTCGTTTAGTAATTTTAGTTTAGTTTAATTTTGGAGATAGGGGTAATGAGCGGAAAGAGATAGAGAGAGAGAAGTAAGGGTAATGATTACAAAACAAAACTAAAACTAAACTAAACCATGAAATGAACAAGAGCGGACCTTTTGACACCATCTAACGGCCAATGGTATGCAGCCAAATGTTCAAGTCTAAGTGCAGCAGCCTTGAAGTGATGTCATTTTAAGTCCTAGTTAAGTCACATAGAGACCTGAGGCAGGGTGATCCATTATCACCCTTTCTCTTTGATGATTTCACAAGAGGAAATACAGCTCATTGTCACAGAATACGAAAACTACACCATAATGAGTATATATTTCTAGATATCAAATGTTTATTTGCAAAATTATTCAAGTTACATAGAGGAAAACAATAAAGAAAATACAATATAAAGAAGCCATGGGAGCACCTACGTTGCTTGGGGAGGCTCCAATTGGAGTAAGTTACAGCCCGAATTCTAACTCTCCCTTGACAAGAGATCTTATCTCTTAGCTAAGTACTTAAGCTTGCACTGAACCTAACGAAAGTAGTCTCTCATCGATCTACTGGACAATGTTAGAATCATCCTGAGCTAAGGTTGGACCAGAGCCCCGACATAGATCTTGAGCTGATCATGCTGGTTCTGATTTCTGAGGTATTTCTACAACTGCACGTGAGTATCAATGGCCCGCTTGTTCATCCACACACACCTCTCATCACACTGGAAGTTCATAAAATTGGGGCACTCAACTTGGTGCAAGTAAATTAACTTGGGAAATAATATCCTCAGTTCTCTCTAATATAAGTCTAATTCACTCAAGAACTCAAAATGCAATATCTTCACGGTCCAACTGCTCCCCTTGACGTTTTTGAACTTCACCTAGATCACGTAGTTACCCTCCTCTAATGTAGAGTTTCGTTAGCTCCTTTAGTTTACCAGGCATCACTCAATTGGATAGACTTGTCATAAGGAAACACTGAAGGTCTAGTTTTTGCAGTCTCTGAGGAAGCGTAGCAAAATGAAATGCTTCAGCGATGTCTTCAGCTCGAGCTTGTAATCTTCCCCGTGATATTGTCAATTTTTTCAGGCCTTCAAACCTTTCTAAATTCGCCAAGTCCTGCAGTCTAAGAAGGTCTTTAACACTTATGTGAATGTTAAGTTTTCTAAACTTCTACAGTCCTGACAAATCGCGCAAAGTACACGATTGTTTTTTGTTGCTGAAATCTCCAATCAAGAATCCCTTAAGGTCTTGGAGGTTTGATAGTTGAACAAGACTCTTGGGCATGTTTTCTAAATAGTAGCACTCAGATAGGTCCAGATGTGTCAATCTCTTGAGCAAACCAATCTTGTCAAAAATCACCTCAAGATAAGAACAAGCTCGGAGATCTAAGATCATCAAATCATTGAGCTCTGAAATGAATTTGGGAAGCTCCATAATCATAGAAATACCTCGAAGGCTAAGAAAAGTTAAGCTCTTCAGCTTACGCAGTCCATGGAGAAGTTTGATGTTTGCTAGTTCAATGTGGTGAGTAGCTGAACTCTGCCACCTTCCAAGATAAAGACTTCGATTATGCTTCATATTGTTAAATATTTTAGGCTCGCAATTAATAATGGCCTCACCAACATTGATCAAACATGATGACTGGGATCTCTACAAATAGATGAAGGATCCAAATCAAGAGTACCATTTGGAGTAAATCCCCTAAGTTTAGCTTCTTTGTATAAAAAAGAGTGAACAGAAAGGCTCATCCTGCAACTGTCTGGCACCAAGGAGAAATTTTGGTAGATGGGCTCGATAAAGCCCTTTACAATAAGCTCATCAAAGATATTGTCAGCATGCACTTCAACATCTGAAACGTACCCTTCAGAGTGGAGATACTGGGAAGTGGGAAATATATCTCTGCCCTATCTACAGGTAAATCATCGCGTTCTCTTTATTGTTGCCATTGGTGGGAACTTAAATGGCAACAATAAAGAAACATGACAAACAACAACACAATGGCTTGGGGAGGTCATGGAAAGCTTTCAAATTTCAATAGGCCACCAAAATCGCCAGTGTGGGCAACCTCTGGCTCCTTGTGGAAGAAGTGCGTCATTCCATCCTCAGCTCCATTTATGTTATCCCAATTCTTATGATGTAGGTTGGAATCAACAGGACGGATTTTATTATGCAAACGAATCTGGCCTTTTAGCTTTGAGATGGTCTTTCGCAGTTTGTCAGAGTCGGCCTTTCGTAGTTTGTGAAAGTCTTTCTCACTACCCGCAAATATTTGTAGCTTCTTGAATTTCTCACGGGCTTGGTTGATTTTCACATTCATATGGTACATGGACTCCTTCGCCTCTGAAAAGGTAGTATCCACGAGGATGAGATCACTACGGATCAGTTTAGAAGCGGGAGAAAGAGCACCACGGTGGTGGTCATCTTTGTTGGTATTGGTCAAAGGGATCTAGAACTTCAGCTTCGCGATGTCCTTTCTGAGTTTGACAAAGTCTCTTTCGCTGCTCCCTAATTTTTGTAGTTCCTCCAATTTCTTACGGGCCTTGCTGATTTGCTTATCCATATGGATTTTGTACTCCTGGAAAGCCGAATCCATGAGCTGGAGAGCCTTTTTTTGCTCGGCCACGAGGTCTAAATCCTTGCGGATCAGTTCAGAAGACGGGGAAGGAGCTCCACAGCAGTCAACATTGTTGGTGGTTGCACTGCTGGAAGCCCAATCCTCCCATAGCTTTTGGTTCCGTCAACTTTGACCAAGCACCCCAATGGATCCTTTTTCCTGAACTTGAGCTTCCCCACTAAAAGTTACTGATCACTGAGTTCAAACAAGCACATATAGATAAGGGCAGTTTAAAACACATCAAAGTGTACATAGGGATAGGTTGAAGCACAGCCTTAATGAGCACCTCCTTGCTAGCATGATTCAAATGTTTGTGCCCCCAACCTTGGGTTTTGTGCATAATTCTATTTCGAATATACCTCAAGGTCTCTCTTTTTTATTTACCCAAAAAAGCTAGTAGTCCCAAATATTGCACAGACTCATTCATCTCTTGCATACCCAACACATCTTTGATTTCATTCTTCACATCATCCATAGTATTAGCCAAGAAGCACAAGCTAGACTTGTGGACATTAAGAGATAGCCCAGATGCCTTGTTGAATTCCCCTATAAGATCCATGAAGTTAGAGCAATTTTGGACCTTTGCTTCTAAGAAAATGAGAGAATCATCAGTGAATAAAAGGTGAGAAATAACAGGACATCTTCTCTTCATCTTAATCCCACCAATCGTTTTGTTAAGGACTGCCTTAGACATAAGATTTAAAAATACATCAACCACAAGCAAAAAGAGATAAGGTGAGACAGGATCTCCTTGCCTAAGGCCCCTTTCCTGATTAATGGTACCAATTTGTCCTCCATTCGACACTAACGAGTATTTGACTGAGCATAGACACCGTTTGACCCATCCAACCCATCTTGAACCAAAGCCCATTTTTTCCATAACTGTGAAGAGAAAATCCCAGCAAACACGGTCATATGCCTTGTTAAGATCCAACTTGATTGCAACATACGACTTTGGACCCACCCTTTTATGCTTAAGGAAATGAAAAGCTTCGTGGGCCACCATAATATTATCTTGATTCTGTCTCCCTAAGATGAAGGCCGATTGTTGTTTAGAAATAATGTCACTCATAAAAGGTTGAAGTCTATTGGCCATTACTTTTGAAATGATCTTATAAAGAAAACGACACAAGCTTATAAGGCAGAGCTGACTCATCGATTCAGGATTGGGGACTTTTGGAATCAAAATCACATTAGTTTGATTAACTTCCTTCAATAGAGCCCCTTCTTGAAAGAAATTATGCACTACTTTGAAAACATCATCCCCCACTTTGTCCCAATAACTCTGGTAAAACAAGCCCGGGAATCCATCAGATCCTGGTGCCTTCAATGCCCCCATGTGGAACGCTGCTTGTTGAACTTCCCCCTTGGAGATGCTTCTAGTAAGGATCATTTTACAATCGGTTGATATGGATGGGTCAATAAGATCTATCACAGCATCAAGATCCCTCCCAAGGGGCATTTTATAAAGCTCATGGAAATAATTCTTGATAACACCTGCAATGTCCTTGGGATTCTCTTTCCAAATACCTTGCTCATTCTTGAGTCTGACAATCTGATTCCGCTGCCTTCTTTGAATGGTTGATAGGTGAAAAAAAAATGAGAATTTTTGTCCCCTTGCTGTAGCCATTTGATCCTTGATCTTTAATGCCATACATTGCATCTTTTTGCCAAAGATCCTCTAAGACTTGTAGGATCCTTGTCTCCTCTATGAGCAGCTCGTTATAGAACCCTAGCTCCATCTTATGTTGGATGTCAGAGAGATGTTCCTTAGCCGAATCAATTCTGAACCTTAGTTCCCCAAAAGTGTGTTTACTCCACTCCTTTAACATCTCCTTACAGACTTTAAGTTTCTTACACACCTTGAGCATTAAGGAGCCCTCCTGTTGTCTACTCCAAGCATCAACAATTACTTCCTTACAGCCAGCTTCAGTGACCCAGAAAGACTCAAATCTAAAGGGCCTTCCCACCTTATTCAACGACACATCCGTGTTTAAAACCAATGGGTTATGGTCAGACCCAATGGCTGGCTCCACAAATACCATGGTTTTATCATACAACTCTCTCTATTTGGAATTTGCAAACGCTAAATCAATTCGTTCCATGATGAAATCAGGCCCACTTCTGTTATTCCGCCATGTAAACTTAGGGCCTTTAAATTCTAAATCAATAAGTCCACAGTCACTGATTAATTCATGAAACAGCGAGATAGCATTTTGGCTTGGGTAATTACCTCCCATATTATGATCACTACTACAAAGTACTTGGTTGAAATCCCCAATGCATAACCACGGTAGCAATTTAGACCTCGCAATTCTCCTAATCTCCTCCCATACTATACTTCTTCCTGCTCTAGCAGGGCACCCGTAGACAAAAGTCCCAGCCTAGACTTTACGGCTCGAAATCTCAGATACAAGCCCGTATTCCACCATAACACAAGCCCCCCTGAGAGGCCTTCCGGATCTACATAACTACTGTTAGCAAAGCCCAATTTACTGCGGATGGTTTCCAGTTTAACCTTATTGTTTTTTGACTCCATCAGGAACACAATGGAGGGACGATTTTTGTGCGCAATATCACCTAAAGCCTAACTTGTCAAGGTACGTCTAACTCCTTGACAGTTCCAAGTTAGGATCAACATAGAGAGTTTGGTTGTTCAGGGCCAATCACACGCCCATAGTTTCCAGCTAACACAAGCTCCAAATCCTTACTAGTTACAGTCCCTTGATCAAAACCAATAAGAGGGGTACTGTTTAACTCATCTTTCCCCTCTGCCCATTGTTGAATTCGCACTTCACAGAGTTCATCTTCTTTGAAATCTTGGGCTTTAGAAAAGGTAGAGCTCTTAGAGTTAGCTCTAGCACGGGGCATGATCTTCTTTGTTTTCCCAGAGAGTCGAGAGGAGCTGCGATTGGGTGCAGATGATTCATTTTCCGCAGGTGGTGAGCAAAGGCGAAGTAATTTGGAACGAGTAAGGGAGGGAGCTTCATCTTCGGATTTCCTCTTCAAAGAAAGAGAATTGAACACAGTGGAAATGGATATATCCAGGGATTTAGAAGACCCAGTTTTAATCGGGTCAGGTGAGGGGGGGATTAAGGGTTGGGCTTGATATGGAGAGGTTGGGATTTTGGTCTATATGTGAGAGTAGGCTCAAATAGTTAGGGGTATTGGGCTCTAGATATATGGGGGAATTCGAGTTGGATTGGGCTAGTGTACTTGGTGAAATGGGTTGGGTTGGGCTTGATATGGAGGGGTTAGGTCTTTGGTCTATATGTGAGAGTAGGCTCAAATTGTTAGGGGTATTGGGCTCTGGATATATGGGTGAATTCGAGTTGGACTGGGCTAGTGTACTTGATGAAATGGGTTGAGTTGGGTTTAGAGAGTTAGGTTTTTGGATGGGGCTAAGAGTAAGACTTGTAGGATTTTTAGAAGTTGGGCTAGTTAATGGATCAGAATTGGTATGGTGTGGTCTAATGGTGAGGGCTAGGTTTAGACGGGGTAAATTAACTTTTTGGGCTGATGGATTGGACAAAAGGTTAAGAGAATTATGGGCTTTTGGGCTATCCAGTGGTTCGGTAACAAAGTATTGTGATTGTGTAATTGTGTTTTCTGTGGTATTAGCAATATAACAGGATTGGGCTGGGTCGCACATGGTAGGGTATAAATTGGGTGAATAAAGTTGACCCGACACTAGAAGATCCAGGCATCAAAAAAGACTATTTTGGAGCCTACTCAAATGAGTATTAAAGATGTCACCTGTCCTCCTTTGTTAATCGACACCTATCCTCTGAAGAACCACGGGGTTTGTGTGATGCGGAGAATTTTGCAATCCCACCGCCGTCTTTACCTGATGCTCCATAGTACACTCTGCGGGAATCACCTGCTCCGCCCTTTGGTTAATCACACGCGTACCATGCTCGTTAATCTGGATCACCGACCGCCGTAGCAATAGGTTATTTACCCTCAATTCCGCCGCGTCCACCTCTGCCCGGATAATCTCAATCGAAGTAGCACATTTTTTTGCCCGTCCCGTACGTAGCTCCAGGCCGTAGCCAGAAACCTCTCTGTCGGCCTTAGAAACAAAACGGCAAGCTCTGTTATCATGCCCTAATCTTCCACATGCATAGCAAAAATCTGGAAGTTTTTCAAACTTAAAGGACACCCATCGATTAGGGCTTGACTTTGTTTTACCTTTCGACCAGAAGCCTTTGGGTAGTGGATGCTCAATGTTGATTTCTACCTGTACCCTTAGGTATCCTCTCGTTAGACAAAATCCATCAGGAGCTGTTTCTAGGGCTAGCAATTTGCCCACCCGGTTCCCTATGATTTCAGCATTAGCTCTGCTTAACTTTTCCACCGGCAGCCCATGAATCTGGATCCAAAAGGGGAAGAAATTGAAATTCAGTTCTGAAACCACCATGCCATCCCTAAGCGGGATGAGAACCAAAAGATTACCCATAACGGACCAAGGAGCCTCTTGCAAAATAGAACTCCTATCTTCTTCATTTTCATACCGAAAGATAAACACAATGTTGTTCCATTCATCGACATGGAACGGAGCTCTAGTCCTCCAAGCTGCACCCAGAATATTAGCCAGAATCGGTGCTCTGAGGTTCTTATCGTGAACTACTTTACCCACCAGGCATCGACTGTTGTTAACCTCTGTGTCGCTTGAACCTTTCTCAAGATCCAGAACTCCAAAATCAGCCATACTACTAAGGTCCAAACCAGAAAACAGAGGGTTTCTAGAGATGAAGAAGGGGGAGAGAGAGGAGAAACAGAAAAGGGATGAAGTAAGGGGGAATCGTAGCAGGTGAAAAGGAGAGAAAAAGATGAGAGTTGGAAGAAGGGGGTAAAGGACGGAGAGTGGTAGAAAAGGGTAACCACTTAGGGCATTGCTCTCATCCTAGAGAGATTGTCCTACATATACCCCGTAGTAGAGATACTCCACTATTTTAGATTTGTTGAGATGACTACCATTGTATCTAATTCTATTTCACGGAAATTTTATGATACGTTTGGTAAATTAAAAATGGACGTTTGGTTTATCAAACCAAAACAGTTGCAGGCTCCATTTGCCTACATAACAATTGTATGAGAGACAAAATGGGCATTAGAATTTTTTTTAGCCAGAAGAAAGAAAATGCATTAATCAACCAATCCAAACAAATACAACCACTAATAAAAAGAAAAAAAAAACAGAAATTAGAAAAAATAAATTAAAAACATAAAGGAAAAAGGAAAAAGAACCGCCGGAGCCTGTCGTCACCGTTGTCACGCTGGAGCTGTCGCCGCCGTCGATGTCAGAGCCCAGATCTGGAAACCCCAGATCTCGCTCCCCTTGTCTAAAAATTGAGAAGATCCGATCGTCCATGGGCAGTTGCCGGCAATCCAGAAGGGAAGTACTGGAGGAGATGAGAGGTAAGGTGAGGCGACAGGGAGAGACTTCTCCCATACTCTTTTCTAACTCTCTTTCTCTCTCTCTCTTTCTCTCTCTCTCTCTCTAGACTCTTCTCATCCCCTTGGGCATTAGAATTTTAATTTACTGATTGGGCATGACAAAAATAGAGGGGGAAAAGGTGACCTTGAGTTGGGTTCACACAGAATCTTGAAGAGCTGATGGAGAGGGTGTGGTGGACATGAACACACAAGAAGCAATACATAGTGTAATGCCACAAAAATTTGGGTTTGTTAATAAAGAATACATAAACAAGAAATAGGGTTTTACAACAGTATCCCAAAAGAAATTACATAGATCTTCCTGCTAATACATTCTTTCTCTACAGGGTTGACTAGGAATTCTCTACTCCATTGCACGGCCATCCATCCCGGCGGTATCCTGCTCTGCTCCATGGGCCTTCAACCCATAGTACTCCTCCTATTCATCTCTATAGTCTGGCATAATACGTCAGAGTCGCAGAGCAACATTATGGTATTATGCCAGGGTTACGCACGTGCAACACCATGAGCGATAACGTCCAGTAGACAATTCTTCCCAAACCTTAACTAGCAATTCTAGAACAATATATATATATATATATATATCGAAAAAGTAAAACAGGGTTTATCGAAAATAGTGTATTCCGTGAATGCAGATGTGTCAGTGTCCATGTCAATGCAGATCAGAGTATCACGTGCGTAAGTGAACAGTGTCTCGCATTATCTTTTCAGTGTCGGCATTCTTTTCATCTATGTCAATATCTTCCATCAGTCGAAAGTTATTGTCCCGTTTTACTTCCCCTTTTTAATGGTCACCAACCTTTCTGCTCGAGGTCCCGGCTACCTTGTATCATGGACGCAACCTCATGATACAAAGTCCGTTTACACCGTGACTCACACGAACATGGCTTTGATCGTATGGTATCACAGACGCAACATCATGATACTACCCGACCACCTTGTATCACGGACACACTATCATGATACAAAGTTTTATCCATTATGCTATTGTACACGCTTAGCCCTAACCACATCACGGACACAACATCATGAAGGGCGGTACTACAACGGCACTACCGTAATCCTTAGCCCTAACTGCATCATGGACGCAACCTCATGATGGGCGGCGCTAAAGCTGCACTATCATTTCCATTTCCATTTATTTAATCAATCCTCTCTCATTCTTGAAGCAACACTTGACAGAGCTCAATGGAGAAAAAGTATAAGGCTTGGTTTGGTTTGGTTTGGTTTGGAATCCTCTCTCATTCTCATCTCTTTTTCTCATCAACATCTATTTAATCCTTTCTCGTAAATCGTGTCAATAACCGTACCGTGACGTGATTATGCAATATGCTCAATCATGCTCAAAAACATGTCCATGCGATATTTCCCTATAAACGTGTCTCATAAAATTATACTTTTCCTACGTGTAAAGTATCACATAAAATGACGCCCTTTTATGCACTAACTTTTCCAAGACAGTCTAAACTCCTCCAAAATACTTTATTGACAAGCCAAAATCATTTCAAATTTTAAACTATCATTTTTTAAGAAAAACTAGTCTTTTCTTTTCCATAGTGACACCGCGTAATTTCAAAAGGTTGACTTTCACTTGCCTTTGTGACTACGTATATTTTGAAAAATCTAACTCGACTTGGACATAAAATTAACTACACATGTTTATGAAAAAGATTACTTTTAGTCAATCTATCTTTTTACCAAAAGCTTTCTAGAACTCTACTAATTTTCCGAGAAAAATTACTAAGTAAACATTTTAAGAAACTTCTTAGTAACAAAACATGTTTATTAAAGGAGTAATTAATCCACTAACTTCTAAGTAGAAAAACTACTTAAAGGTTAGGGTTAGGAATCTACTTCACACTATAAGCTTTTAAAACTCTTCTAATTTTCCACAAAAAAAACTAAGTAGACAACTTCAATAAACTTTTAGTTGTAAACAAGCATGAATTTATTAATAACAATCTACCAATTACAAGGTAGAAAAGTTATATTAGAGACTAGACAAGCAATTAATCTACCCAACTGGACTAGTTTTTCCAAAAACTTGTGTAACCACTTTAAGGAACTTTCCTAGTAATAACCATGCTTAAACTTGGTAACAACAATCTACTAATTGCAAGTAGATAGGCTAATTAGAGATTAAGGGTGAGCAATCTACCACTTTTAGTCATGAAATCCTTTTACCGAAAGCCTTCAAGAAAACTAAGTAAACAACTTTAAGACTCTTATTAGTAGTAAAACATGTATAGACTTGGTGTAAACAAACTACTATATATTTACAAATAGAAGAACTAATTAAAGGTTAGGAAGGTAATCTACCTCAATTTCCGGTGATTAGATGGAAGCCGAATAAGCTAAATGGGCCTTTCCGGTGAGCAATGAACACCTTAGACTACTAACTTTCCTACTAACTTGGATTGGTGGGTAGCTATTTGTGGAGTAGTAAGGTTGTTTTGGGTGGTGGAGGAAAAACTAGAAAGCCCAAGACTAGAAAGAAAGGTGTGAGAGTTCAAAGTCGGTGAGTGAAATGCATGGGGTTTTTATAGACAAAACAAATGAGCTCTCTCTCCCTCCCTTAAGTTGGCCGGCCCCCTCCATCTCCCCATGTGTTCATGAATTGCTTCATTTATGGCACATGCAAGGTACCAAGTTAGGAAGAACAAAATCCCTAGGTTAGTACTTAGAATCCTAGGTTTAACATGGGCAAATCCTAGGGTTTTTAATAAAGAATCTAGGGGTCACATGCTAGGAAATTTCTAGGCTATTTCATTGGCTCTAAGTATATAGTGTATAATTTTGCATGGCCACCTTTGTTTTGGGGAGTTTTGGTTACTAGATAGAAGTTAGGAGCCATGTGCTTAAATAGCTACCTAAACCTAGCCCTAACTAGGTTATTTGTGAAGGAACATGGGAAGAACATGCAAATATTCTTCTCATTAATTGAAGAACATACACTCTAAATACTTGGAGGGAAAGTAAGCTCTTAATAGGGTTTTAGGTGCTAGTTATACACACACATGTGCGTTAGTTTAGACACAAAACTAGTTGGCTAGGGTACAATCTAGTAAAGTCTAGATTGTTAATGAAAGCACATGGTCTCTCTTTATAGGAGAAAATTGGGCACCCCTCCCCCATTTAAATGGGGATAAAGATAAGGGTACAGAACCAAATGCACTGAAAATGTACAGAGGGTGCACGGGGACACGAGTGATCCGAACCGTTTATTATTCTTAGAACAATTTTCCGAGGGCCCCGACAAAATTTCAGCTCAATCGGACGGTTAGAAGTGCTCGAACCAAAGTCCCACTGTTTCAATCCAAAAAAACGGTGGGACTTTGGTTCGAGCACTTCTAACCGTCCGATTGAGCTGAAATTTTGTGAGGGGGCCTTGGAAAATTGGTCTAAGAATAATGAATGGTTCGAATCACTCGTGTGGGACCCAAAAGTGGGTCCCCGTGCACCCTTTGTACATTTTCGGTGCATTTGGTTCGGTACGGGAAGCATTGTCCTTTAAATGGCTGGCCAATCTCCCCCATGTGCCACCATTTTAATGCCAAGATCTTAAGGGATTTTGCACATGCACTTATACTTAGTGACTATGTATTTCAAGAAACTTCCTCCCACCTTCTTACATGGCACATGACTAAAATAACCCTAGAAAAATCTAGGGGAAAAATCTAGAAATTGATGGGAAGAAATTTAGTAGGAAATCTAGTAGAAATCTAGTAGTACTAATAATAGTATCAATATACTAGCACAAAAATAATTATTGACCCAAAATAACTTTAAGTAATTTATTAGAGAAAATATGAAAAAAACAATTTTATAAACGAAATTTTTACTTAGCAAAAATCTGGGTCGTTACACATAGCGCCTTGACGGCTGAAAGAGACGACACTGCATTTGTTGATAACAATGCCCGGTTAGCTGTCGTGCATAGTGGATACCTACAAGAGCTAGGTTACAAAAATTTGGCTACTGTAAATAAAATGAAAAACTTGGAACGGGTCAAACTCGTAAATTGTTGTACACATGTGGGTATATTTTTAAAAATAAATTAATTCAGGTGAAATATATTTACAATTGTGATTTATGAGGTGACTATGTTGATATTGTTGGTCAAGTTGTCACATTGGTAAAATTATGTGTGCATAATGGATTAGGTGGAGTTATGCTGGAGTTGAAGGTGAGTACGTGAATTCATAGATCACTTGGATAAACCGATCCATAATGTGGCCCTATTGATTTTTGTAATAGGATCCCACAGGATCTGTTTGGGGATCTGTGATGTGAATGAGAAGGTAGAAGAAGTGTTTCCAAGAAAATTTAAGGCTGATGTCTGCGTGATATTGAGAGAGATTGTTATATTATGCCCAGAAAAAATCACCTACTTGAATATCACGAATACAAACCTTAAAGGCATATTTGGTGAATGAAATGGCTTATTGAACCTTGATTATCCGGATGTTGAATAATGTATTTGTAAGGAGATAGAGAATGGTCAGCTTGGGACTGTTTAAAACCGGCGGAAAGAAGGACGATAGATAGTTTAGACTTTAGAGTACCAATTTTAAAACCAGCGGAAAGAAGGACGATAGATAGTTTAGACTTTAGAGTACCAATTTCAGGATGCGTGTTTGAGCCCATAGAGTGACTTCTGTAATTGACAAACACGTGTCTCCCCATGTCGGCCAAATCCTAGAGGAGTTGGAATTGGGAAAGTTGGTCCTCTAATTTAATTTGCGTGTTAGATAAATAGAGCTGTAATCGATGGAGACGAATGGTGGAAATTAAGACTATCATTTTCTTCGCAGTATTTTCTAAGTTCCTAGTAGATTTTGAGCTTTGCCAACTGCCAAGAGCATGCTTGTATTTTTTTAATCCTAATAAAAATATAGAATAGAGGTGATCAAAAAAAAAAAAACAGACAATTGGGCTACAGTCCACAAAAAGGACTCAAAAAGGTTTGTAGTACATCTTAAGTTTTCGTAGGGCGAGGAGGACATTAGAACATTTTTTTTTAGAGTTTAAGGTCCACAAAGTGACAAAAATACCCCGCCTCTATCATGCGCGCACGCCTCTCTCTCTTCAAGTTTGCTACTGCGAAATACGGAAACTGACCGACTAGTATGTGTGGTTGGTGGTCAACAACCTACTCTTTTTCCTAGACAAGCTATTGCCGTGGAATTACATGGTATCAAAGTCTGATGCTATCATGTGATAGGGTCCCACATTTTAAAGGTGGATAGAGGACAATATCTGCTTAGGGGTGTTTGAGAAAAAAGCAAAATTTGGTTTTTTTTTTTTTTTTTTGCTTTTTCTTTATTCAATTTTTGGGGGTGTAGGCTCCTTGGGGTAGGGTATAGTGAGTTTAGGCATTTTGGGTTTAGACACTTAGGGTGCACTTTCCATTATAGGGTTTTAGATGTTTAGGCACTTTCATAGGGTACCCTAGTTTTTAGGCACTTTCATATGGTACCCTAAGGTTTAGGTTTATGGTGCACTTTCCAATTATAGGGTTTTAGTGGTTTAGGCACTTTCATAGGGTACCCTAGGGTTTTAGGCACTTTCATAGGGTACCCTAGGGTTTTAGGAACTTTCGTAGGGAACCCCGGGGTTTAGGTTTAGGCACTTTTATTAGGTTTGGGGGTTTAGGCACTTTCATTGGCTAGTGGGGGCATTTTTGGAATGTGTAGGTGATTTGTCCTTTTGGCATTAAAGAAAAAGTTGATGTCCTTATTGAAGTAAAGACCCATTTACTATGTCCTTCCCAAAAACGGACCTAAAAAAAAAAGCATAAAGAATAACATTATACGATTATGCCTTCTCTTGAAACCGGGCAGTTCTCATATCCATGAAGCTTAAGAAAAAGGGCGTAGTAGAATTGACACCGGCTGCCCATTTTTTGGCCGATTTTTCCAATCGTACCCCTCCAATTGGCAGCCTAGCGTTCAAATGGAAGGGGTAGATTCGTCTTTTCGTCCAATGTAAGTTGGGTTGCATGCAGAGGTCGTGATGTCGTCCTCTAAGGGCTTCGACGTGTAATCTTGCACAGATACAGTAGATAGACGTGTAATCTTCTCCTTTCGTCTTCAGCGTTCACTCTCTCTCTCTCCCTACAGTTGCCTTTGTGCGAGGGTTTCTTCTCCCTCTCCCTCCCTCGGATTGTGATGCCTCCTTCGCCGGCATACTCACCAAAACCCATCATCGCCACGCGCTGGGGAAAAGGGGAGGCCTCCTGATCGGAGAAGAAGACTAACCCAGTGTATTGTAACACATGTCGAATTTCTGGTTTTGATTTACCTCTGAAAGCCCTAACTCTCTCTCTCTCTCTCTCTCTCTCTCTCCCCTCCGCATGAACTAACCGAATCTAAGGTAATTTCCCATTGTATGCTTTCGATTCACATTCTGAAATTGGATTTTATTTATTTGCTGTATTATAGCTTTGCTCTGTGTCAATCTTTTGGTTGATGAACTCTGTTCCTTCTCCGCCTTTCTAGATTTCAATTAGCCCCAATATTTTGGTGATTTTTTTCCTTTCTATTTTCTTTTATTGGGTTGGATTTGGCGGGGTTTCTTTGTATTGATTGAGCTCTGCACAATTTGTTTTCTGAAATCGGAAACACATGATCTTTATATCTGTTACATACTGCTAAAATGAAATGAATCAATAGTTTTTTATTTTCTTTTACAATTGAAGAATAGAAAAACTAGGGAAGGGCGAAAACCAACTCCAAGTTGATTTTTGCACTCCCAAAATGCTATGTAGCCCTTTTCTGCTACTGTTGTTTATCATGGACGGATACAGCTCCAAGTGGTTCAGGTAATTTTAGTTTTCGATTTGCTTTTATTTCCATGTTTTGTGTCATTCAATTTACGTATCGGATTTGGTTTACGTTTTTTATCTGCATGTAACTGTGAGAAAGGGATGTAAAGCTCTGTCACCAATGATTTTCATTCGAATTGGCTATAGAATGAACATATGTTCATACATTGGAATTTACTTAGCATTTCCACGAAAACCTCAGTTTGGGCTTCGTAGTGACAAGGTTTATTAGTTTTTTTTTATGAATTAGACCTGTTGGCTCTTAGTCAGCCATTACTTCTTTTTGGACCTTCAACTATGCATAATGTTCCTATCTTTACATCTCTTGTAGAATTAATTCACTTTACAAGATTTTGACCTATATACCAATTTTTCACTACAGGTGGCATATTTTCTCCCTTAGCTAATAGAGAAAAAGCACGGCTGGTGGGAGTCAGGTTGTGAAGACTTCACGGTCAAAGTTAAATGCAATTGTTCTTAGTCGAAGAAGAATTCGCAATATTACCTTGGGCAATGAATTCCCTGTAATTCTTATTGTCCGCAATTTATGGTTTCATTCTAAAACTGTTGTGTTACGAGTATTTATTGAAATTTTTATTACATCCTTGCATTCGCAGGAATTCATTTCATTTTGTGGGCCGATGGGCCTTGTGCCTGAAGAGTAAGTAGAGGCCCTAAGTCGGTTGCAGATTGAAGGGCTAAGGAGGTAGGATCCTTCATCTTTTACCATATGACTTATTGCTTTCAAATGATTATACTTTTATTTTGTATTGGTGGTTTGATTGGTTATCTTCTCTGTGTTTACTTGCTCATCTACGGTTTCAGGGCTAAAATGGGAAGACGTTCAAACCACCACTGCGGCACCTTCTCAACTTCCAGAGATTAACTTGGTACTCTCCCTTCTCTGCTCTTTGTGCTATATGGTTTGCCCTCTGTCTGCATAACCATAAAAAAAGAAAAAAAAAAAACTGGGGCTGTTGAGAATTTGTGGTATTGTTATTCAGATGTTTTACAATCAAGTAATTACCATAACTATGTGCCCAAATGAAGAATATCCCACCAGATAGAGAACTAGGGATGGATATTTTTTGGCAAACCCATTCACACCGGTTGCTATTTTTCAGTTATGGTATTAATCTACTTGACTACTTTCTCATAATCTGGCTGCGATCATTTTGACATCCTAAACTTTTTCATTGGAGGAGGGACAAAATGCAAGCATGCGCATCGAAAGCATTTTTACACAGAGTCTATAATACATCTTCCACCAGATTAATGATGTTTGTTTCACGTTTGTTTCACATATCAGAAGATGACTTAGACTACAAAGTGACTCTCTGTTTTCAAACACAAACTAGGGAAAAAAAAATGATTATGACATTTCATTTGAGGAAATATCTCTCTTTAATAGCAACGTTGGGGTATAAATGGAGTAGTACAAAACCTAGATTATGCTTTCCAATGCTTCTTCTAGGTTGTTTAGTTGTCTTTGCTGTTTCATTTGTTGGGGAGTTAGAGACCGTTTGTCTTGGAATCCTATTTTCTGTAGGGTTTGGAGAATTTCTCCTAAAGTCTACTAAACACCATTAATGGCGAGAAATGAACAGAAATCATAGAACTGAACCATGAGCCAGGGAAAAAAGGAATTCAAAATTACCTGATATGGATCAGATAACTGTCTTGTTCTTTTGTTGGGATTGTGAAACTTGGTGGCTTTTCTTTTGTGGTATAATGAGGATTTGCAAGTGTTTATATAGGAATTGGACAAAGCTGGTAACTTAAAGCATTTGTACCAACTTACATAAAAAATAATGACAAAGGAAAGACTAACGGATGCTTTGCTATGCATAAGCATTTCTATGCATAAGCATTTCGCATAGTTTGGTTAGTCGCGAAAATAGAGAATTGCTGAATAAGTTCAATCATGTCCATTTTGTCCGCTTGGGCATTCTCTACATAAGATGGATTTTATTTTCAACTTTTGATTTCAGAGTGCCCAGGATTCAAAGCGAAGTGTCCAAAATACTTTGAATGACCTATATTTCTGAATGATTGGTATGTATGACCATCTTGATTTTTATCATTAATAGTTGGGATTTTTAAATAAGTGCCAAAGAAGTACATCATGCCCTCAAAGCCTAGGCTAAATATTTACTTCTTACGATGCCTTTAAATCTCAAACCTCCCAGGCAATCCCTTCATCAATGACGACTCCTTCAGTTGCTGCAATGGAATTATGCCTCTTTAGGGAACAAGAGGGGCATGAATCTATCTATATCTTTATTACCAATTTTCTTTGTTCAACTTATGTCATCTGTTAGGCATAACTCCTACAACTCCTGTAATATACCACCGGTTTCTGATTGGCATTGCAGTGTGTACAAGCTGATAGCACTTTTTTTCCCAGCTTACTTCCCGTGAACGGCGGAAAGGGAAACATATATGATAACTGAGGTTTAGTTTCCCAAACGTTTTGCATCTCCCCTTTAATTGGATTCTCGTGGCTGGTTCCTTATTTCGAAGAGATTAAAAGTGGAAATCAAGAAAGACATTACCGACGAAAGCACTGAGAAGATAATGTGCCTTTGTCGATAATGTTATGTGTAGTCCTTTTGCCAAATCGAGTGACGGCCCATTTTTTGCCCCAATTTTCCAATTGGGTCCCTCCAATTGGCATTCTAATGTGTAAATTGGAGGGGTAAATCAGTCCGTTCACATTATGATGTGCTGGCAAAGTTTTTGCATGCAGACGAAGTGCTGGCATCCTCTCGCTTTGGCGTTTGGCGTGCTGCCTTCCAAAATCAATTCTCACCTACACGTCTCCTCCCCTTCCCCACATAATCCTTCTCTCTCTCTCCCTCCGCCTCTACTGGTCGATCAAGAAAAGCATCTCAAATGTGAAAGCTCTCTCTCTCTCTCTCTCTCTCTCTCTCTCTCTCTGGACCGACGTATGGCGGCTTCCATTCTAGCGCAGTCCATATCTCCAGCCACACCACTGACCATGCCGGTATATCACTCGTATTCTCTGTTGCTCAGGTTCTCAAGATCTTCACTTGATTCTATTTGGTTCTAAGTCCTTATTTAGGCTCTGTGGGCATAACTTGTTCTCTTCTCTATTTAGGTTTTTTTTTTTAATCTTTGGTATGCTTCTGTACTGACATGTTTTTGACAGCATATTCCAGGTTTTCCGGTTCGTCTTTGTACCTAGAGTTTTGTGGTTTCCTCTGGAACCCTCTCAGATTCTCCAAACCATCTCTCCAAAGGTGAGAATCCCACCCCCCAAATAACAGTTTCAAACTTGCTTTCGATTTTGGTGGTGTTTTACTTCTTTCATTTGTTGAAATCGCGGTGTTTTATTTCTTTTGATTGTTGAAATATACTGAGACGAATGAATTATTGTGTCTTGAGTGTTGTCTAACTTACACAGTTGTCTTTTGGGTGTTGTTTGGGGTTATGATTTAGAAAGAACAGAGGTGGCATTCTTAAGAATCCAATATTTGATTTTATATTTTAGATATGTTTTGAAGAAGAATTTGAGATCTGGAGATCAATGGATTTCAAATAAGTTTGTCCATTACGTATTTGGACATGAGTTTTGAGAACAACAATCTTTACTATCAATGTTCGGACTTTGGAGTGAGTGCAATGCCATTTTGACCTAACCACATTCAATGTCAGAAGCAAGAAGATGTATTCATAAATTAACATCAAAATATTATCATTATATATCAGTAGCACAATTTTGAGGGGACCTTTCTTAATAATTTTTACAAACAAAACCTAAAAGATACTAGAAAAATTGAGATAATTGGGGTTGTGCAGGGGCCCGGGCCCTCGCTTGCATCCTTTAGGGAAAAATGTGATATTTGGCGACTGGTAACTTCTCTGTCAGCTTGTAGGTGTACATATTTAATTTGTTCAATTAAATTACTCCACAACAAGCCGTGAGTAGCAAATTGGTTTAGGTTTTGTCCAGGGGACTTTGATCCGGAGACGCTACTTAATTTGTTAAATTTTTACCAAAACGAACAAATTCGAACTGTGTGCTCCCCTGCTGTGTAATATAAAACTCTAAAATAACACACATCACACTCTTGCCCTTGGGAATTATTTAGGTGCTACCAAGGCATTGCCTCAGGGTTTGTACTATTGCATTCTACACCTTACAATGGCACTACCGTTGAATTATTGTGGAGTGCCAGTGCAACCATAACAGAGCATGACCGTGGC
This sequence comes from Vaccinium darrowii, assembly GCA_020921065.1. Lineage (NCBI taxonomy): Eukaryota > Viridiplantae > Streptophyta > Magnoliopsida > Ericales > Ericaceae > Vaccinium > Vaccinium darrowii. The sequence continues at coordinate 1,368,080 of JAFMTH010000092.1, read as the reverse complement.
TTTTCAGTGTTTAAGGTCTCCTAATAGCCCATGTCTTGTAGATTATTGGGCCCTCATTTCACTCATCAAGTATAAGCTCATTGACTTCAGAATCACCCTTAATTAATAGACGTAAACAAACTCAAGCTGGAGCGGTACGCTGAGTCACATGCCGAGCATTTGGAAGTAGTGGCTTTCTGGGGGAGATGGTTTCTACCTCCCATAAGCTAGAAAGGCTTGTCTATCCTTCCAATTGGTTCAGCAAAAACTAGAAGTATAGGGTTTTTGATCAAATATGGTGCCCGCATTCATATGTATATGTACCTATGCTCTATTAATTTCGAAGAGGCTAACCGATTCTGTATGTATTCCTTTATATTCTTTGGATCTGATTGATATCCTTATCCTGTTAAATGTCTAAATCCACCTCCTTTATTCATGGCAGATAGTTACTAAACAAAGTCGGACATTGACTCTAAAGCTTCAGAACAAACATGGGCACAGTGGTCTGAAAATTTTGGGCACACTTACTGTCTATGCAGAGGAAACTGTTGCTTCAAGAAATACTGTTGAGATAACATTTCATTGTTCAAACTTGGAAAACAGGGACCTATTTTCCTTGAGTGTATGTATATTAAGCAGTTGTGCCTATCAGGCCATATGTTTTATTTTACTTCTGTGTTTTTTGGTTTCTTACTTTTCTTTGATTTTGTTCATTGTTAGGATCCTTTCCTAAGGATTTCTAGGATTGTTGAGAATGGAGGTTCTGTTCCAGTTTGTAAAACAGAAGTTGTGAACAACTTCTTAAATCCACTTTGGAAGCCCATATCTCTTACTTTGCAGTAATTTGGAAGCAAGGTAAGGTTTCTTCTTGTGAGAGGCCAGAACTGACTTTGTTTGGGTTAGGTGTCTATTATAGTCCTATGTTATCGGATGAGGTATCTACAAGCTGCCTTTTTTGGGATGGTCCTCAGTAATACTCATTTTTGAGTTGTAAACGAAAGGATACCTAAATATCGCTTCAACAAACGAGAAACATTGTGATCAGAACCCAGATTTTTTGACCAATATTCTCCCATGATACTGCTACAGATAATTGATATCCTTTTCTGTTTTCCTCACATGTTGATTTAGAAAATTTTAACATGGTGCAGGAAAATCCATTGGTTATTGAGTGTTTTGATTTCAATGGCGATGGCAATCATGTACTAATTGGGTAATTGTCATATGCATTGGGACTGTGGGAATCATTTTTGTATTCCTTTAGTGATTCTTTCTTTTTTCTTTTCCAGTAAGCTCCTTCATATCATTTTCTTTCTGGGTGATATCACTAAAACTTTGCATTTTATCATTCATAGTAAACTGCAAAAGTCGCGGATCTCGAAAAAATTAACAATGATAAAGTTGGTGCAAATCTTATCTCGCCACCTTCTCGGCTCCTAAATCATGAGAAGGTATTGCTTTATACTTGGACGAGGTTTTCAGCTACAGTTACACAGCCCTTGTTTCTTAATGCATTTTGTAATAACATGTGTACAGGTTCTGAAGAGCCAACTCTTTGTGGATAGAATTTGTGAAAAGAAACTGGACGGTTTTATTGATTATATCTCCAGTGGATTTGAGCTGAACTTTATGGTAGCTGTTGATTTTACTGGTACTGAAATCTTTGATTTCTTAGGAAACTGGTAATTAACTTTAGTTGCTCGGTTCATACACTGATGTTAATGCATTTTTTCCAGCTTCAAATGGTAATCCTCTTAGTCGAGATTCTTTGCACTACATTGATCCTTCAGGGAGGTTGAATGCCTACCAGCAGGTAAAATGCTTTGACCTTGATTGTTGCAAAACCTGGGATCATCATTTTATTTGAGCAATATGAATTTTGCCTGGCTTCTTGGTACAAGAAAACAGGATAATTCAGTCAGCTTGTAGATTTCCCTATGAGATCTATATTGTTACGAATTGTTGTCATAACAAGATAAAAATGATTTGCAAGCAACTGATACGATAAGTGTAATACCCCAAATCCTCATATCTAATATTTTGCAGCAGCCCGTGATACTGTAATTTTTAGATAATTACCCAACCCAATTAGCGCCAAACAACCACCAACCTCAAACAACATAACTTTATAATTAAAATTCTCCACGAGTTCCCTCCACTCCATGTCCATTCCTTACTGTTTTGTTTTAGCAACCTACACCGCCCCCAAACCCCTCCTCTCTACGTCTTTTCTGCCCCTTTTGTGTAATGTATTACAACCGCTTATGCACAAACAAATGTGCCGTATGGCTTACACCTCGCCCATGCACTCTCCAGCTAAGCTACATACAATTTTACGTGGCCTAAATACACATCAGTCCATGCATGCTTGAATATTCTGGACTTTCTCTAGACTTTATTATCTCAATGGCAAAATATGGAAATATGGTCAATGTGCAGCCTATTTATAAAACGCCAACTCCAAAAGAGAGAACATATTAGTAGGACTGATGTGTATAAAACGCCAACTCCAGATGAGTATTTTTTGGGGACATATCTTTACATTAGCCATCACCTTACAGTGTAGTGTTAGTAGGACTAGGATGTTGACCTTGAAATGAAAAATCTGTGTGTTTGTCTGTGGTGTGTCAAAGATTTTGGCTACAAGATTGATTGGTTGAGTATGTGCAATGCTGAATTTCGGTGTAGTGGTTGTGTAACTTGTATTTGAATTGGTTTTTGGATGCATGTTAACGTCATGACTGGAGATTCTGGAAACTAAGTACCGGTTAGTTTTAGCTTTGCTGTGAGCTAATTCTCCAAGTTTTTGTGAGTTTTGGGTTCTTCTTTTTCATATGTAGACTAGCTAGGAGGGGAAAAGGAACAATATTTTTGGTAGATCAATTGCAAATTCCTCTTTACCTTGTTTTTTGTAAATGATTCTTTTGCTTTTGTGATACGTTACTTAAAGAAGCTCAGATCTGACTCTGTGTTATCGTGTGATGTGCATCTTTTGCATTTGACCAATATGGGATCGATATTTTGCAGTTCCATGCCCCTCCTTGGTGTTAACTGGTGCCTCAAACAATGGACATACATAACGGAGTAAACATGTAACCAAGGTCTTTTGAGTACTTTTTTTTGCAAAGACCTGCCTTTTGAACATATGAGGATATGCCATGATAGGAATCAAAGGACAGGACGTTAAGCAGGAGCATAACACTGCCGATTGCCATGCCCGTTTAAGTTCAACCTGCTCAATTTGAGTCTAATTTTGCCGAAGAAAGTATAGGAGCATCTATACTATCTTCCGCAATTTCTCAGGTTGTAAAGAATGAACAAATGCTTCAGCGTTTTACATTTGAGGAGAGGAAGACTACTATTTAATGGGTTCCTCATTTGAGGAACAGGACACATTAAGTCATAGGGCATTTCATTCTAAACCAATTGCATGTTCCCATTTGTCTCCGTACTCTCTGACTTTAGAAATGAGATTTCTGCTTAGGTTTCATGTGTTTCCTATGTATTATCGAACTCGGAGGTGTCAAGTTGTATGCGAACTTGGGAGACAGTGATTGGGCAGGGCTTCTAGTCTTTCGACTAAAACTTTACACTGTGTTAAAACCGTTAGTGTGCACTTTTGGAACTTATTTTTGCATTAATTTTGACATGGTTATTGCAATGTGATATCCGTACTGCTGATTTCCATACCCATTTATCTAGAATTCTACAAGCAACCAACAAGGTCCAACACTAAAAAATACAACCATGCCAGGCTACGATTTCCTGCTAACCTGCTAACGGGTTACACCGCCGTGTTTCGCACAATTTGCCGATTCAGAACTCCCAAGCGTCAAAAAAATCAAAAGAAAACATCAAAACAAAGAAATATACGCACGCAGAGAAAGACAAGGTGGTCGGGAGAAGGATAATTTTGCAAAAAAACCAGATATTTTTGCTCTTTTTGGGTAGACTTTAATTTTCAACTGTAGGTATTGTTTGTTTCATTTTTTTTTTTTATAATTTTCATATTTTCTGTTAAAAATTTTTCTAAATTCTAAATAGGGTGATTCTATTAACAACCTATATATTAAATGCTATCTACAACTTAGGCAAAATAAATACCAAATTCTCTCTCTCTCATACAAAATGACCATTTAGCCCCTTAAGTTACTAAATGGTAGGTTACGGGAATTAATGTCCGAAATATTTGTACATTTTCGGTAATTTATCTAAAATGAGTGAGTAATTTGGTTGGTAATTTCCAAATATGGTAACTATCCAAAGAGGGAGAGATATTTCGGGAATAACATCCAAATTTATGGTCCAATTTCAGGAATTAATATCCGAATTTCGTCACTCAATCATTTCGGTAGTTTGTATCCAACAATCGGACAATGGTCCACTGTAGAGGCAGACACACTTATTAGATTATTAAGATTAAGGTGTTAGGGTATTTTGGAAAGTTAACCGGATTTTATGTAGCAAATAATTAGATTTTCCAACTGGGCCAATTTGTCGGTAGGAAAAAAAAAAAAAAAAAACACGAGTTGCCAATAGGATCACCCTTCTTAAAAAAAACATACTTCAGATTCATATTGCACCTTTTTTTAGATTCATTTTGAAAGATATAAATAATTTAAAACCACTTAATAACTTCACAATTTTGAAGAATAATTTTAAAACTCCAATACAAAAAATTTGTGTCCTTTTAAAAAAGTTGAATTTTTCAGAAGGGACTAGCAAAGACGGAGGTAGTACTCCGTATACAAGCTGCTGTGTTCACTAATCTGGCTGGGATGGACAAGTGGCAGTGCAATGAACCATCAAACCAGATAAAACCAGGCGATAAAATCAGTTCAAGAACCCCAAAAAAAAAAAAAAAAAAACCCCAACAACAATGGAATCTCTCATCTCCTCCACAACCCTGCAACTAGCACCCGATCACCCACATTCTCTCTCCTCATCTTCTCTCTCTACAGTAAAATTCACCAGACCCAGAAGCCTAAAACAGAAGCTCTCATCGCCTGTTTCACCTCTCAGAATAACTGCAAATTCCCAAGCTGCCCCTGCTTCCACTACAGCCAAAAGCACATCCCCTGTTCCATCCCATATGAAGGCATGGGTGTACGGAGAGTACGGCAGTGTTGATGTTTTGAAGTTTGATTCGACTGTTTCGGTGCCTTCGGTGAAAGATGACCAGGTTTTGGTTAAGGTTGCTGCAGCTGCTTTGAACCCAGTTGATTTCAAGCGGAGGCTAGGGAAATTCAAGGCCACCGATTCTCCTCTTCCGGTAAAGAATTGATTTTGTTTGGCTTACTTTGTGGTTGATTGGAGTTGAACTGAATGTGTTTTCATAACTTTTTGATTGGGTGAATGTTGTTACGGATTCGACCCAAGTTACCCAATATACACCATTAAGCAAGAAACACAAAGAAACCACAGAGAAATTTTTATGTTGTTCTCTAGTTGTGGCTTATAGAGGTGGAGGTGGCACATGTCACCCCCAGTTCCGGGGAAAAAAAAAAAAAAATTAGGCTAGTGGAAGTCGATATGGTACTTATCGGTGCTCGATATGGTACTTATCGGTGCTCAAATAACTTATTTTTTTACGAAGACTATGAAAATATAGTATTGAAAAAATAAACGGTTCCAATCATAGACATAATATCTCTATGGCTTTCATTTGATGACCACGAGATAGTTGAATCAAGCATTTGTTATTCTTAAAACAAAAAAATAGAACTCAAGATAAAGTTTGATTTTACGGTACAATTTCGCTTTGTATTTTCACGAACAAAATGCAACAATTATTAGTGGACTTCCATCAAAAAGTGCAATCCCCTTAGCTAAATCGTGGCTCCGTCCCTGTGTGTAATTATGACATTCACGACTTATGCCAATTTCTGTGTATCGAATGAATAAAGTGTAGAAGTTTACATCGGCCGCTGTGAATAACATCATTGACTGTTTGACTTGGTTTGCTTTGGGATAAATGAATCTAAGCTATTCAACATTGTGTAGTCATGTTAAACTCGTAAAAACTTGTACACATTTTTTGTGTAATTATGTACATTCACGGCTCACACAAGTTTTCTTATCGAATGAAGAAAGTGTAAATATTATATCAGCTTTTTGCGTATAACTAATTTTGTTTTTGGCTCGTTAAAGTAGGTCCAATGGTCCATTATGTAATTGCCATTAATCCTTTTTTATGCCAATATTTGTACCTTGGCTGGAAAACGTGACCAAGAAAAACTACTGCTACTGGGAAATCTTGCTGAGTTTCATTCAGGTGCCTGACCTGATGATTTTTGCTTGTGCAATTTCGAACCCAAACACCAACCATTTTGGTTTAGAATTTCAAAAATGGCCACCTTTGAATCGTTCAGGATGAGTTTTCCTAGGTAGAAATTGGGAGCAGGGACTTGTAGTCTCCAAAGCACTACAGGGTTATAGTCCCCAATCATAGCCGTCCGTTCGGCAATCAACGGTCCGGATTACCTTCTCGTTAGCTTCACGTAAAGATAAGTATTCACATGTAAAATGATTCGGACCGTTGATTGGCGAACGGACGACTGTGAATCTGTGATTGGGGACTCCAACCCTGTAGGGCACTACTGGGTCCTCGGATCCGTAGAAATTATGGTTTGTAACTCAATTCTCCTCGTCATTTGCATCCCAAGTGGCATGGGAATCCTTAAAGGTTGAATATATTTGAGTTTATTTGATTAACAAAGGTTCCTCAAACGCACCTTACTGACATTAGGATACAGCTAAAAGAAAGTCCCTATATTTCACTCCCATTTATCTGTTGTTTGAGCTAGTTGAGTAGCCAAACTTCAGCATTCCATGGTTATTCGTTTACCTCTGACAGGGTTTCTTTCGGTGCAGACAGTTCCAGGCTACGACGTAGCTGGTGTGGTGGTGAAAGTTGGCAGCCAAGTAAAGAGCCTAAAAGAGGGTGACGAAGTATACGGAAACATAAATGAGAAAGCACTGGAAGGACCTAAACAGTTTGGCTCTTTCGAAGAGTACACTGCTGTTGAGGAGAAGTTATTGGCACTGAAACCCAAGAATATTGATTTTGCTCAGGCTGCCGGTCTTCCCCTTGCAATTCAGACCGCTTATGAAGGCCTTGAGAGGTCTGGGTTTTCAGCTGGCAAATCTATCCTTGTTTTGGGTGGTGCTGGTGGAGTGGGATCCCTAGTAATTCAGGTATGCATTTGCCACTTCAATACATTCTGTGGTAGCCTTCAAAATTTAAAATTGAATGTGTAAATGTAACACAAGGAACCGTCATCTTAAAGATGAAATATATGCGAGTGTATGTATTAGTTTTGATATTGTGATCTAGCAATTCTTAGTTTTTAGCTCTTGGAATAAGGATCCTCATTATCAAACCACTTCACCCTGTCTAGTTAACGGAAATGGAAGGAGAAGAGAAAAAGCATCGGAAAAGTTTGGATTTTACATTTCTCTTTGATTTGGTTTGCTGTATTTGTGGCTGCTCCAACGCCTAATACTGTATTGAATTCAGAGAAGTCGAGGTTTCCTTTTGCTATGTCTCATGGAGCGAAAATTTTGACGCTCTAACTTCTCTTATTCAACGAATCTCAAGAATAATACTTGTGTCAACTCAATTTGATACCAGCTTTTACATCATCTTTGGTTTCTAATATGGTTAGTCCATTTTACTTTGTTTCTCTTACCTTGTACATTGCAATGTTCTGAAAATCGCTAATCGCTAGTCGGGAAGAAATGTTGTACATAGTGCATAGGCGTTGGACGCTGACTAGGGCCTAGGCGGGGACTACGGCCTAGGCAGCCGACTTTTAGAATACTGATTAATTGTCAACAGAAATGCAAGTTATTTAGGCATGCAAAACTACAGCGAGTAGAAGCAAGGGCTACATCATGTACTAAAATACCTGGCTATTCGTGGGTGTGATTATATTAGAACCGTCTACACAATTGTTCGTCCCCTAGCTTCAAACTGTATCACCGCAGATTCTGTCTCCAGCCATATATGGTGACCAAAACTCTCAGGTGTAGTTAGAAGATCAACAAAGAGATGACGGGATTAGGCCAGAGGTGAATAACATTGATGATGTTCTAGTGGTAAACGACTAAATCGGCCCGTAACAATAGCTTGATACTGCAGATTGTTGGATGCTTTCGGTTTATGAATTAACTCATGTATTTGATTTCTCTATTATATGTGATGTTGAATATTTTTTGTGTATTTGAGGCAGCTAGCGAAACATGTATTTGGTGCTTCTAGAGTTGCAGCAACTTCCAGCACTGGAAAGTTGGAAATCCTCAAAAGCTTGGGAACTGATTTGGCTATTGATTACACTAAAGAAAACTTTGAAGACTTGCCGGAGAAATATGATGTCGTCTATGACACCGTTGGTAAGATCGTATTACCATTGTCATCACGCCAATGTATGAGAATAGTTTGTTTGGATCTGTTCAGGAAAATTCTTTTGCTTGAAGGATTTTCAAAATTGTTTATAACGAATATTCTGTAATAAGAAAAGCCATTTATCGAGAAAACTCTAGAAATGGTGTTCTGAAATTCGTGAATTATTAACAAAAACGATAACAAAATGACGAGTATTGGCGCTTTCGAAAATAGTTTTTTAAAAAAGTTTATTCTGGAAACCGAGTTTTGACGTTCTCTTTCTTCAAATGTCATTTTTCCCAACTGGGAAAACGAAGGATATGACTTCGTCATTTCTGTTTCCAAATTAACAGGGCAGGGGGATAAGGCAGTGAAGGTGGTGAAGGAAGGGGGCAGCGTCGTGGTCCTAACTGGTGCAGTCACACCACCTGGTTTCAGATTTGTGGTCACTGCCGATGGAGCCATCTTGGAAAAACTGAATCCATTTCTAGAAAGCGGGAAGGTGAAGCCGGTTGTTGATTCCAAGGGACCATTTCCATTTGCTAAGGTTGTCGAAGCTTTCTCTTACATCGAAACAAACAGAGCTACTGGAAAAGTAGTTATACATCCAATTCCGTGAGGGAAACTTCAAAACTATTGTAACCCGATTCGGCTTCAAATTCGATAGCTTATCTATATAGATTATCAGAGGCGACGCGTGTTTTGATGTGTAATTTTATGAGATAATGTGTTAATCATAAACAGATGTATGTGAAAAAAAGTATGTGCATCAATGAAGGGAGCAATGCTCACTGAAATCTCTCTCTTCTTTTTTTTTTGGTCCGTCGGAAATATGTGTAAAAAGGCATTTACTGAAATCTTTTGAGTGCGAACCAACGATCTGTTACTAATCGAGAGCCTTGTAAACTGCGCAACTTTTTTTCGAGTATACGACTCGAATAGATGGAAATGGCTTTTATATCGAAATCCATCACCATTTTGATTGCCCGACTCACTTCCGTTCTAACCCATCTAGATCTATTCTAAATCTAAATCCATCTTCACCCACCGTGAGCAACTTTAGCGGTGCGTCATGTCTCACGACATAAGGTCGTCATACACATCCGATATGTTAAACCAATATTCTTCAATCCAAATGGCATGACTCTGACACAAATGAAGATGGAGTCATCTACAAACATGAGTTTCTCACCAGAAGGAAGATTGAAGCAATCCTTCACTCCCCTTTCGCTTTCATTATCCAATGGTGAGGTCATATGTAACCTCTAGCTAATTTATTAGATCTTGTCTCCATCATGGTTGCCTAACATGGTTCATATTCTTTTTTTTTTTTTTTCTACGGTTAATCGTGTCTAGACCAGTTTACGCACACATTGATTAATGGTTCATATTCACTATGCCTAACCCTTTCGGGGATATGATGTTTCGTTCACTAAAATAAAATTGAAATGGAATAACAATTCTCTTCAGATATTATTCTTATATTTCATTTGGAAAATATAAGAATGGCTATTTCATTCCTTCCCAAAATCATCCCATCAAATCAAGTACAGCCTGGTAGAATCGATTCCTCTATAAATAAATTTGTAATTTAAAGTGTTTACTCCTTCCAATTCTCAAGTCCTAACTTATATTTGGGTACTCTCTCTCTCTCTCTCTCTCTCTCTCTCTCTCTCAATGCAACATTCACAGAGAAGTGATGTTTTTTCAATAACTCAGGTGTTCAGGCCAGTTTACGCGTACCCCGATTAGTCGGGATACCAATCCCGCCCACTGTCTACTAACGAGGGCGCGAGAGAAGTGATATCAGCAGGCAACAGAGCAACCAGGATACTATAATTTCCTTTTCTTCTTTGATGATATAGATAGGACATGGCTGGAAAGCTGAAGAAGTGCATGATGCTATGTTGTTCAAGACAGGTCAATGAGGCAATGGTAAGATTTTCTGACTGTTACATTACACCCAGAGTTTCAATTTCTTGCTCAAGTAAATATGAAATATAGACACAATTGCAATTGAGCTAAATACCCTCTTTGGGCAAAAATAAAAATTGATTGATTAATTTTGGACCTCTGTTATATTGGCTAGTTTTAATCTCTAATTAACCATATAACTATACTCTAATGTATCACCCTTTTTTTTGTAATGTCAAAATAATCCGACACTCCGAACTCATAAATATTGTCAGCACTGACCACCATGCCAACCTCCCGGGTTCGTACACTTGTTTCCTTTTCAGTTTTTCTCTTCCTCTTTCTTTCTCTAGGCCTCTAATCTAAGTGAACGGTGTCGCCAATCTTTCTTCCGTGAAATGCTACGTCTGTCTTGCTTTTAATTCTCATGCAGAACAGTATCCCACCTTCTTTAGTTGCTGCTTCTAGATTATAGTCCGCAAACACTTAGGTTGTGTTTGGTTTGGGTTTTGAGTTTTGGTTTTTGTAATAATTAAAGGGAGAAATAGGGATAATAATTAAAAATTAGGTATTAATGATTGGAGAGAGATAAAGAAAAAAATAAAAATAATATTTAAAAATAGGGGTAATAATTGAATAATAATTGGGAAAACTGGTTCTTAAAAACCAAAACAAACAAGGCCTTAGCTTTCGTTAAGAGCAGGACTCTATTTGATCTTCCTAATCGCGTTCACAATAATAAAAAAGGAAGGCATTCGCGACTCGTCAAGTGCAGTTGGATCTTATGTGAAGTTCCGATTTAGTTAGTGGACTAGGCTGAGTAGGAATCGAGATCCGTCCGACGTGTACTAGCGCCACTAAGTAGGAATCGAGATCCAGCCGATGTGTACTTGCCCACGAGAGCTGACTGAAAAAAGTCTTAGATTTAGCTTATAGAATATACCCAAATGTTAGGATTTTCGCAACCCCACAACACCTCTACGGATTTTGGAAACAATGAATCACAGAACAAAAAAACAAGTAATCGTGCGTAATGAAAAATGGAAAAGAAAGCGAGACACAAATATACGTGGAAAACCTCAACGAGAGAAAAAACCACGGGAGCCACACCAGTCCATTATGAAATCGAAATTAAGAGTACAAGTCTTCTCGCAATCTCTTTGAGATCTGCATTTTCTCTCGCCTCTTTATCTCTGTTTTCTCTAAAAACGTGCTACTCCAATTACAAGCTGATAGGTGCCGAAAAGCACCCATTTAGCCCTCTAATTAACACTTTAATAGTCCAATCATAGAGTTACTTGATGAATCATAATGGTTGAATTGTGTTTGTAGGCCTTGGAGAGTGCCGAACGATTAAAAGTGCTAATGGGAGTTGATATAGTGCATGGAACATAAAGTAGACGTATAGAGCTTCGCAACGGTCCAAGAATCACATCATTTCGAGTTCGGATGAAGCCGGGGCGAGTCCGCGAAGTTTTGGGCGACAATCTGGATTTTCCGCCCGGGCAGGAATCAAAGCCGCCCGGGCGGTTTTACCCGAGTCAAGGTCGGATTAGGGCGTTGACCACGTTTTTCTGGGTTTTATTATAAATAGGTCATTGCTTTGTACGTTTTGGGGGTTCTAGAATTTTTGAAGGCAAGTTTAGAGAGAAAAACACGAGCCGTTCCATGGGTTCTTCAAGTTCTTCATCAAATCAAGCATTCGTCTCCATCTCCATGGCTGGCTAAACACCTTCTAGGGGGAAGATGAAGCCCCGGTCCAAGTAACTTTGCTTATGTATAGGATTTAGGTTTATTAACTCGAATCGATTGTTTAACTTAAAACATGTTTTCATTACATATGGATGAAATCGTTTTAATTCTTTCTATTGGTTGAGTATTTGTGTGTGCACTCTCAAATACCTAGTTAAACAATGGTTTTCTATGTTTGTGCTTGGGTAACTGAGATGGATTATGCTCGTAAGACGGATCGTGCCACTGGACAGTCCGTGAAAGAGACGGGTTGTGCCAGCGAGACGGTCCGTGCTATGGGATAGTCCATGCCTGTTAACATCATAATTATCTTCTTGACAAATTGTGATTCGAATAATAAACCTAGCCTACACATAACTTAGTTACGTGATCGGGGTGGATTCGAAACCCTAGATTTTTCCTCCATTCGTTCTTTATCAATTTAATTACTTATTCTTAAATTAACTAGTTTTCAAAAACCAATCACTCAAATCTCTTTTTCTGAATTAAATTAGAAATTAGTCAAAGTTAACGTAATTTAGCCAAACTGTCTCCGTGGATCGATACTCGGACTTAGCCACTATTCTTCTGAGTAAGGGTTAATTCCTTGTTTTTATAAATATATTTTTGATACGATACGACACGGTCAAATTTTGGCGCCGTTGCCGGGGACGGTTTGCACGGTTACTTAATTTTGATTAGTTTCTATTTTAGTTCTTAGTTCAGGGCTTCTTAATTTTTGTTTGCTAGTGATACTCAGGAACAGGTAGCGAGGCGTTCAATTGAGCAGGATTAAGCAGTGAATAGCGTTGCCGTGATATAAAAGCGATATCGTTGCTCACTGTAAGTCTTGTTTCCCTTTTAGTTGCTTGTCTCTGTGTATGTTTGGTCGTCGGTCTCAAAAACCCAAACTTGTTCCTCTCAATCAGGATATCGGAAAGAGACGTAGGGTTAAGAGTGAGACCAATTTACTTTCAATGGGGGATGTTATAAATGGAGCTAATCCACCAGGTGGAGCTAATCCACCAGGTGGTGCTAATCCGCCAGGGGCAGCTGTCGCGCCCCTTGCCCCACTACATACACACTTTTTGCCATCATCCTACGCCACAACATCATGCATCCAGTTGCCACCGTTCACGGCAACTCATTATGAGATTAAACCTAGCATATGGCATGCGTTGCCCAACTTTCACGGGCACCCTAAGGAGGATCTCTATCAGCATATTGACGAGTTCATAACCATAAGCTCCACACTTCAAATTCATAATTTTCCTAATGAGGTGCTTAGGTTAATCTTGTTCCAATTTTCACTGAAAGAGAATGCCAAACATTGGCTCAGTACTTTACCCGCGAACTCGATCACCAGCTGGGATCAACTTAAGGACGCGTTCCTTAAAAAATACTTCTCCATAGGCAAAACAGTCCATTATCGAAAACTGATTACTTCGTTCCGACAAAATGACAATGAGCCTCTTCACGAGGCTTGGGAGAGGTATGGTAACCTCATTAGGAAGTGTCCGCACCACGACATTCCACAGTGGCAGTTGGTGCAATGTTTTTACGATGGGTTGAATTCTCATTATCGGATGATGGTTGATGCCTCATGTGGAGGCTCATTAATGAATAAGGATGAGAAGTCGGCATGGGAACTTTTTGAGACAATGAGCGACACTTCCCAACACCATGCCACTTACCAGCACAGTGATAGGGCGACCATCACGGCTAGTTCTTCAAAGCCACGAGGGTTGCATGAGGTTAGCCCCTCTGACCACCTCGCGCTTAAGGTTGACTCTCTCACTGAGAAACTTGACCAATTTTTAAGTTTGGGCTCGACTTCTGCTCCGCCTCTTACTTTTCAGGAGGCCTGTTCTCTATGTGCTAGTCCAGCCCATTACGTTACCGAGTGTCCGGCGAGAGACCAATTTCCAGGTTTTGCGGAAGAGCAAGTTCACGCTGCTCAGGGGTATTCTAACGCTCCAAGTTATCCTAAACTGGGTGATCCCTCTTTTAACACTTACCACTCGGGGCTTAGGAATCATCCTAACCTGTCATGGCGACAGCCACAAGAAAATGCCCCTGCCCCGCAGTCTAGGCCATGGTCCACACCATATAATCCTGCGGCCTATCGCTATGCGAACCATCAGCAACCACCCCCCATCAAGCGACAGTCAAGTCCTTGAGGGACCCTTCCTTTGAGGATAAGTTTCTTAAGGCATTTGAGATGATGACTGCGACCCAACAGCAGGTGACTGCTACCCAACAGCAGATAACTGCGACCCAACAGCAGGTGAATTCTCATACACAGTCCCTCTCACGGCTGGAGGCTCAAATTGGCCAATTCAATGAACCGTAGGGAGGAGGGTAGGTTGCCTAGTCAGTCGATTCATAACCCGAGAGGTCAGCATCAATGTGAGGGTAATCAAGGGACTGATAACTTCCAACAGGCAAATGTTCTCATGTCCCTTCGTAATAAGAGAGAGGTCGAAACTCGACCGGAAAAGCCGAGAATCGAGGAGCACCAGGCTCCCTCCACCCCATCTGATTCTAGGGAGGAGAGTTCACATAGTAAGGAGGTAACCCCTCCAATCACTACTTCACCGCCCACTGTCACAACCCCGGGTTCCAAGGCACCACCCTATGTGCCTAAAGCCCCATTCCCCACTGCCTTGAATAGGCCATCTCCTTTCACCAAAAAGGGATCATCTATGGAGGACACTCTTGAGGTATTCAAACGCGTGGATATCAACATACCCCTCCTAGATGCCATCAAACAAATCCCTAATTATGCCAAGTTCCTCAAAGACCTCTGCACTCACAAGCAAAAATCCCGGACACATGTGTCCAAAAAAGTCTTTCTCACCGAGCAAGTGAGATCCGTTTTCCAGTCTGCCACTCCTCCTACGTGATAGGATCCCGGCACTCCTACCATTTCCATAGTCATAGGTAGTCATGTCATCGAGCGAGCACTATTAAACTTGGGAGCTAGTGTCAACTTAATTCCTTACTCGGTGTATGAACAATTGGGACTTGGGGGGTTGAAACCCACGACGGTTACCCTGCAACTAGCTGACCGATCGATAAAGGTACCGCGTGGGGTAGTTGAGGACGTTCTTGTCAAGGTCAATGACTTTTACTTTCCTGCTGATTTTATAGTCCTTGACACGGAACCGGTGCAAACCCTCAGACAGCAAACTTCTGTCATACTTGGTCGTCCGTTCTTGGCGACGGCCAATGCAAATATTCATGTAAGGAATGGGGAGATGGAGGTGACTTTTGGGAACATGACGCTTAAGGTCAATGTTTACAATCCCACAAAGCACCTGAACTTGGAAGAAGACTGCTTTGCAATCGATGTCTGTGAGGAACAAGTAAAACGGGAGTCTAGTTTACACGAGGAGGTTAGTAACTTTTACAAGATTGCTAGTCTGGATAATAATTCTTTCACTAATTCCAGTCGTGAGGATTCTTTAGAGACTTACTTAGCTCACTGTGGTGATAATTTTGAACTTGCTGAGTCTATTGAGCAAATCAGGTCATTGGTGGACTCTGCTCCTTGGTCACGTATTGAGGAGTGGATATCTAATGTGGAGCCACTTCAGCCTTCTTCATTATCTCCACTCCCGATTGTCTCACAGTCATCTTATTGCGAGTTGCCTCTTTTACCACTCAATCCTCTTGCTAAATTTTTGGGGCCAGTCAAAATACTTGTCCTTTCTACACTTAGTGATCAATCTAAACAAGATACATTAATTGAGGACACTGGACAGTACATCCAAGAACCAATGTGCAATTTTATCTTTGGGTTAAAGCCCCAGGGTCCAACTAGTAAAATTTTGTTAGAGGTACTTTTCCACAAGCAAATCTTCCTTTGTGGTGACTTTACTTGTTTGGTGACTAGAAGAATAATTCTGACTCGATTATGTGGCATCTTTCTTTTCATTAATATGGAAGAGTCAAATTGTATCTTTTGGGATGATCCATCTCGTGTGAATTTTAAACGGAGGATTAAATTATTCAATTTGAGTGTTGGGTGTGCGGTGAATCGTGACAAGTCTAGGAGACTATAAATCCTTGGAGTTTGTGATAACTCTAGTGTTAGCCGTGCTCGAACGGCTATCAATGGTCCGGTATAGCCACCTAATTTCTAGCCTTAAATTTGTGTATCTGGGTTTCCAACAATCTTATTGTCGTGTCTCGAATAGTCATAAAAGACGATTGGCTCTGATTTCTTTAAGGAAAAACCTTGAGTGATTTAACCTGTTGAGTCGTGACTTACCCGGGATTGTTGTGTTGACCTTCTCTACACAAGCTTAAGTGAGAAATTAGGGAGAAAAGTAGTACCCGTGTCTTTCGCGTGAAGAAAGTGGTGGAGTTAATTATTTTTGTACATGTTTTCGTTTATCATTTTTTATTTTTATTTTTTTTTCGTTCTTGTTTTGTTGGCATTTCGTGGTATTTTTATGCTTGTGTCTTAGTTTCTTTTTAGGTTCCGGAGTTGGATGCAGGAAGCTGGAGTATGGCAAAATCGCCCATGACACACCTTGGGCCGCTCGAGCATGATTTTTGGTTAATAAAGGACGACAAAATTGCATGGCGTGCTCTCTGGAAAAACTGCCCAGGCGGGTGGAAAACCGCCCGGGCGAGGACGGGCAACTTTGACGAAGCACAGTGGGTGGAATTGCTCTCTGGAAAAACTGCCCGGGCGGGTCCGGGCGAGTGAGAGCTGCTGGAAAAACCGCCCAGGGCAGGTTTGGGGCCGCCCGGGCGGGTCGGGCCGAAAAAAAAAAATTTTTTTTTTTCTTTCTTTTCTCTTTCTTTTTCCTGACTTCTTCTTCTTCTTCTTCTTCTTCTTCTCCTCCTCCTCCTCCTCCTCTTTCTTTTTCTTTTGTTGTGTCTTGCGGACTAACACGTGCAGGTTTCTTGGATTCGGTTGGGGGGTCTCCTTCCCAACCTAATTTTCTCTTGTGTTGTTCGCTGTTTCGAGGTGATCTCTTTCCTCTCTCTTCATTTATGTCCTTATCTCTTTGTGTTCTTGCGTTCAATGAGGACATTGCACTATTCAAGTTGGGGGGAGGGATTACTTTGTCACTTGTTTATACTTAGAGTCTTAAAAATCCAAAAAATTCGAAATTTCAAAAAGCCAAAAAAAAAAAATGGGATCTTTTTGCATGGAATTGAGCATTGTTGAGTTTACTTGTGGGTACTTGAGTTGAGGTGTGTTGCCTATTGCTTTGTTATACTTCGTGGGTAATGTTAGTTCATTTTGCTAGCTTATTGTTCAAAGTGGACTACGGCACTTATGCATAGCACCATTTCACCACACTTTTGGGCTTTGATCACTTGTGAACTATTGAGTTGATTGCTTTTGATGGCTAGATTAGTGGAGACTTATGCCCATGTGAGCTTTCGAGCCTTACTTTTATTGGAGTGGTGTCAAGTAATCTCTTGTTTGTCATGAAAAGAACAATAAAAACGTCATTGTTGTGATCTCATTATCTTTGTTGCCAAGTCTTGGAATTGCATGCATATCATATTATCTTATTGGTTTTGGTTTGAATGGTTGAATCACCCCTTGGAAAGGATTATAGGCGATTTTTCATATGTTTGAGCCGGTTCGTTTCTTTGACACATAAGCATCCCTCGTAAACCATTTTGGGCCTCCTACATTAAAGCCTTTCTCTTGTTAAGCTCTATTACCTAAATTGTGTCTTAAGAATGGTGAATTCGTGGGAATTGATCCTTGAGAAGAAGGGGGTGAGTTGAAAGAGATAAAGGCCAATGTTGCATGGCGGTGTTTCACCCATTGTTTGAAAAGTCGAATAAAAAAAAAATGAAAAAAGAAAAAAAACTAGTTGAAACTTTAATGTGAAGAGAGGAAACACTGACTTATCTCATTGTGAAGAAATGGTTGATTTCATTGTGGTTTGTGTTGAGAAAGTGGGAGAGAGAGATTTGGTGCACTAGAAAGGAAGAGGGCACAACATTGATAAATATACCCTATGTGAGTTCTTATGAGACCATTCTCCGACACTTGAATGTCTTACCTAGCCTTGAAACATTTTCCATTACCTAACGATATAACCGATAGCAAAGTCCTATTTGATCCTAGGGGTGATGGGTTATGGTTTGTGGATTGATTAAAGCATTTCGGTACTTTGCATTTCTTTCATGAGATCGTGTCCACTTTAAAGAGCTTTCTTTTTGTGTCAGTGTGTGCGGATACTTTGTTTCCATTTACATAACTTCCAACCGCACACATGAGAGTTCATAAATGCACCTTGTTTCGAGTGATTTCATTTGTTGAGTGCATGACACGGTGAGAATTGAAGTCGAGACTCGGTCCGGATAGAGTGATTAATCATTGTTCACTTGTGATCGAGGCCTTTACCCACACACGCTAGGATTAGGTGTCGGGGTCTATCTTCACGATTTGTTAGCACTTGGAACTCTTGTTGCTTGCCTAGTATCTTTGTGGTGGCGTTGCACCTTGGGGTGGAGTATCTATGAGTTGCATGACAGGTTTTTGATTCCATGTTGAGGGACTCCTTGTGTTTTGTGGGTGATCACTGCTGAAAACCCTCACGAGACTTCACTCGTCCTACCGGGGCCGCCCGGGGGTTTAAAAGAACTATATTTTTCCTTTTTACTTAGTTTAGTTGCAATGTTCTTTCTTTTGCTAAGGACTAGCAAAGTGTAAGTTGGGGGGTGTGATAGGTGCCGAAAAGCACCCATTTAGCCCTCTAATTAACACTTTAATAGTCCAATCATAGAGTTACTTGATGAATCATAATAGTTGAATTGTGTTTGTAGGCTTTGGAGAGTGCCGAACGATTAAAAGTGCTAATGGGAGTTGATATAGTGCATGGAACATAAAGTAGACGTATAGAGCTTCGCAACGGTCTAAGAATCGCATCATTTCGAGTTCGGATGAAGCCGGGGCGAGTCCGCGAAGTTTTGGGCGACAATCTGGATTTTCCGCCCTGGCGGGAATCAAAGCTGCCCGGGCGGTTTTACCCGAGTCAAGGTCGGATTAGGGCGTTGACCACGTTTTTCTGGGTTTTATTATAAATAGGTCATTGCTTTGTACGTTATGGGGGTTCTAGAATTTTTGAAGGCAAGTTTAGAGAGAAAAACACGAGCCGTTCCATGGGTTCTTCAAGTTCTTCATCAAATCAAGCATTCGTCTCCATCTCCATGGCCGGCTAAACACCTTCTAGGGGGAAGATGAAGCCCCGGTCCAAGTAACTTTGCTTATGTATAGGATTTATGTTTATTAACTCGAATCGATTGTTTAACTTAAAACATGTTTTCATTACATATGGATGAAATCGTTTTAATTCTTTCTATTGGTTGAGTATTTGTGTGTGCACTCTCAAATACCTAGTTAAACAATGATTTTCTATGTTTGTGCTTGGGTAACTGAGATGGATTATGCTCGTAAGACGGATCGTGTCACTGGACAGTCCATGAAAGAGACGAGTTGTGCCAGCGAGACGGTCCGTGCTATGGGATAGGCCATGCCTGTTAACATCATAATTATCTTCTTGACAAATTGTGATTCGAATAATAAACCTAGCCTACACATAACTTAGTTACGTGATCGGGGTGGATTCGAAACCCTAGATTTTTCCTCCATTCGTTCTTTATCAATTTAATTACTTATTCTTAAATTAACTAGTTTTCAAAAACCAATCACTCAAATCTCTTTTTCTGAATTAAATTAGAAATTAGTCAAAGTTAACGTAATTTAGCCAAACTGTCTCCGTGGATCGATACTCGGACTTAGCCACTATTCTTCTGAGTAAGGGTTAATTCCTTGTTTTTATAAATATATTTTTGATACGGTACGACACGGTCACAAGCTAACAGCGAAATAATTAGGTCGGGCCTATAGCCGAAATTACACACCGAGGTCCCTCAAATATCGTTTTCGCTGCAGTCCGGAATGCTCCTAAAGTCACACTCTGGATTGCGGCCCGTGGGGGCGGGAGCCCCCCACCCCCGGTACTGCTGAAGATTATCTGCACCCTAACAATCAGCTCTTCCCATTCTTTTCTTTTTTTTCCAAAGATTTCGGAATTTTATCCATTTTAAACTCAAAAGTCAGCTGCAGTGTAACTATCATTATGGTACATACCCATATACATCCTCTTCTTATCTCACGGTGTTTCATTTTCCCTCTATTCCATCAACAATGTGATGTTTTTGAAAAAATTCCAAAAATCGAACGTGCCGAGAGTTTCCAAAATGTAGAGAGAATTAAGTGAATATAATATGTACCCAAACAAAAAAAAATACACTGATAACAACGGGATCTAGTTTGAGATTGGGGCAATAAAGCTAGATTGGAAAACAATTCCATTTTTTAGGGTTTGTGCTAGATATAGTCATAGTCATTTTCTCTTTTTTGTTTTTTTATCTTAGCCATAGTCTCATTCCTACTTGTTTTGTGTGAAAGGGAGTGGATCCTCTCTGGTGACTGGAGTTGTCTCACAAAATGCATGTGCTACAAACATATCTTCACGTGAAGATATCCTGCACTGTATCGAAAATATTAGACTGTCCGGGACAGTTACTGAAGAGGATCCCATCCCTATATGAAAATATTGATTCTCGTGTTTTGAACCCACGCTCCAAAGTACGTATTAGGATGAATATCGGCTACCTAGCACGTTAATTTCTTAAGCATCCTTCACTCGAACAAGCTTAATCAGGATTTCAGGACTGAATTAAGTTCAAACCTATATAGATCCAACTATAGGAAGTGTTTGTAATGCCCGATAGGCTCTAAAACAAGTAAACAATCACACGTACGTAAGACGAGATTTATGTGGGTTCTCCAAATTCGGATACTTAACGGAGGGACGGTGGATTATATTTGTATGGAGGAATTATAAATCTCTCTCAAATGTAGATACGTAAAACAAGCAAACGATCGGTTTTCATGGAAAAAAAATAAACCAAACCAACTCAATCAGGTTGTTATTACTGTGTACCAAAACCGACCAATATCCCGACAAACCACACTGTACCGCATTGCATTTAGCCAGGTTTGGTTAGATGCGGTTCATCTGTTTGAACTTTGTATAATCGGGCCAATTCATTGTCATAAACAAAACCAACAAACTGATGAAAGCCAATTATGTGAATAAATCATACTTGAAAAAAAAAAAATCCAACTAAGCAAATTACATTGCGGCCACATGATCGATTGCTAACTCTAACACAATGGTTTACTTAGGCTTATTTTGGCCTAAAAAATTAAGCATACTTTTTGCTTTTTTGAGTTTTAAAAAGTCATTTGTTTTGGACTAGTAAGTAACTTATACAGCATTTTAGGCCAAAATAAATCAAAAAAAAAACTTTTTGCTTTTTCTCCCTCAGAGCAACTCCAGCACTGAACCTTTTTTTTTCCCTCAAATTTGTTCAAAAATCTGAGCAAAAGTTCAATTTTGATATCACCCTCTCCAGCCCTTTACTCAGATTTCAAAACCTAACCGCCGCTCGCTGCCACACGCCGCCTTCCCCCACCAGAAAAACAATCGCCTCCATCACCAAGATTGCCACCGTCGAGCTCTGAAACCACCGCCTATCACCACCAACGTCTGAAACCGCCATCGACATCAAAGCCACCACCAACGTCCACCGTCACCAGATCTGAAACCACGACCGCCAACCACCACACCACTAACGTCCACCGTCACCAACTCTGAAACCACCACTTTCTGGTGATGACAACGGCGGCGAATGCTTTCCGACCACCACAAAGTAGCTGTTAGAAATATGGGTAAAGGTTTGGTTCTCCCTTGATTTGGGTAAAATTTTGAGTAAAACTCAGTTTGATATGGGTTTGGTTCAAAGACTGGAGCTTGATTTTGGAGGTTTTTACTCAGATTTCAAATTTGGGTTTGGTTCTGAGTCCGGGATGCAGCTGCTCTAATAAGTCAAAAAGCAAAAGGCATGTTTAACTTTTTCGACCAAAATAATAATACGGTTTATTAAAGACAGATCTAATTGGGAAATCTCCGTATGGATTGGCCCAATTCAGGAATGAATAGTATGTAATAGGGCTGTCAAACGGGTGGTTTTGGGCAGTTTGGTTCGGTTCGGTTCGGTTCGGTTCGGTTTTAATATCAAACTGCTCGTTGCGGTTTGTCATTTTTTTCATCCGCCTCCGTAGGTGAAGTGTTGTCTGGTTTAGTCGTGGTTTGAGTGGTTCATTTATTAGAAAACTACACAAACCGACCAAACCCAACCCAACCCAACCCAATCCCCCAAAATTTATATATTAGAATCCGTACCCATACTATACCTCGAGTGAATTCATGGACAGTTTGGTTTGGGCGGTTCAGTTGATACACTGGGCTAGTACACTGTACACAGGAAGTCTTACCACAAACCAAAGGTTTTTACCGTGACCAGCACTTCACCAATCCTAGGAGGTAACTAGTGGCTAATTTAAAGCAAAATTGTGGGCCTTATCACCAAAACAATGTGCTACTAAATAACTAAATAAGACGAAAATTAAATAAAATTAAAAGTAGGAAACCAGGTCATTAAGAAGTTTTTAGCTTTCAGTTTCCACATGACTGGTCTGAATTTTCTAACCTTTGATCTAATCTATGTTTTGAAAACTGACTTTGGTAGTCTTCGAGAAAACCCACATAAAATGTTTTATCTGGTGCAGTTTAGTTCTAGACGGGTCACAGCAGTCTTCTTGTTTCCTAGTCAATGAACTGAAGACTCTGAATTACTGTTTCTAGGCTTGAAAATTTAATGGGCTCAAAATGTTTAAAATCAGCTTATTCTCCATTGGTTTTATCTACTAAGTTTTAATATCAAACCGATCACGAGCTAAATTTGGCTTGTTTTTATATGGACCTATAAAATTTTGTTTAGGGGAGAAGTGCGGTGTTCATGCTTGGCATGAAAATTTAACGAACTTCTTGTAGAAGTTTTTGTATCGGCTTATTGATTATTTTGCTTAATTTCAAATTTATGTTAGTCACGAACGAGATTTAAACGAACTTAGCTTGAGTTGAGTTCGAGTATCCATTTCATATATACAGACATACAGTCCTATGCACAATACGACATTTTTGTCTTAGAGAAATAGTTTGAACAGTGATTTAATGTTTGATTCTCATGGCATATATCACTACCTACTGTTAATTAAAATTTAAGTTAAATAAAGTATTTAGAATCTTTCAAAAAATTTAAATAAAATTTAGTTTGATTAATTTCTGGGAAATCAATTTTTAGGGGGCCTAATTTGGAAATACCATCAAAGAATAGAAGGCTCAATAGTCAATGAATATTTGAAGCTTTTGTCTTCAAATGACTTTCTTCCACAGTGGATGAAGAAAAATAGGAATTTAGCTACATAAAAAATTGTAGAACCAAGAAAAATAGGTCAATATCGGATCAAATTGAAGGAAGAAAAAGGTAGAAGAAATTTGAAAAATTAAACTCGAGAAAGTTGGCTATTTGAAAATAATCACCAACTTGGACCGAAAACCAAATACAGTTTGCGGACTGAATCCGCTGGCCAAAAATAGTCTCCTTTGGTCATGATTGACCGCTCCGCTTGAGTTAAAAATTGGAATTTGGCCCACCCACACACACTTGAAGCCCAAAACAGCAAAGGGGTTGGTGAAAATTTTAATTGGTCAAAGAACAAAATCACTAATCCCGCAGACCATTTTACTGGTTGATATTGAAATAAGGGGTCCATATTTTTTTTTCTTTTATAATGTAGGGTGTCTGGGGACCAGTTTGCATGCACCGCGGACTAATCTCTATGGCCTCTTCCACAGCCCTTTCACACGTTTTCACGTGGGATGAAATGACCCCAAGAATTACTTACAATGTTAGTCGAACCTAAAATCTAAGACGAAAACAAGCCCTTAAATCTCAAGCCAAAACCACCGTACCAACGCTTTGGGTTATGTGGTCCGTATGATCTTTTGCTATATGTTCACCTTTATCTATATTTTCTTCTTTAATAACATGTGTTTGGTCCATATGTTCTCTTTCTCTATTGCTGTAATCCAATGAGATTTCTTTATCACACCTCGTGGGTGAGCCATCTTGTGGACCCCATCAAATTCACACGATTTTTTTTTTTTTTTTTCCGATTTGCAACACTGTAAACAATACGCTATAGTAAATTGTAGTACTCCTATATAATGGCATTGGTCATAGCAACAATATTTACATCCCAAGATTTTTAGAATAGCCAGAAAGTATAATTTGTGGACCAAGTTCATTGTGAGTTTGGCACCTAGAATGTTTTACTGCACGGAGGATTGTGCAGGGTCGGTTCAGATGTGTTGAGGAATTTCATAGCAAAAAACGAGAGCATAAAAAAAATTCATAGCAAAAAACGAGAGAATAAGATTAATACTTTAGTGTTGGAGTCAAGATTTAAATCTGGAGGTGACACGCACAAAGATCAATAGAATGTCAAATCTTCAAACCGGGAAGTTTAAAAAATACCAATTCTTATCCGAACAAATTCATACTTTTTTGCCAAAGATGAGTTCGAATTTTTTTGGACCAAAAAGTGCATCTTTTTAAGTTCTTATTTTGCGAACTTGACATTTTTTTTTAAGGGAGAAAGTTCTTGATATCAAAAAAGTACACATGTGCTATAATAATCATACATAATACTCCCGAAAAAGTATACTAACTTGTTTTCGTAGGTTAATTATCCATAAAAATAAAAATAAAAAAGTAAAACAACAGATATTAAAATTGGTGGGAGGTTGTCAGGCAAAACTCTAATTTTTTGGTGGGAGGTTAGGAGTCTTAGAACAGGGAGTGGCCCGAGCCATCCCACCTCCCGTGAAGGCTCTGCCCATGGGCCTATCGAAATAGAAGTAACAAACAATATGTATAGTAGGGATGGCAATTCCCCCAAATCCGATGGATACCCGCCCCGCCCCCGCTCATTTGGAGGCGGATATTACTCGATTTTTCATCCAATAGGAGCGGGTATGGTAGAACTTAAAGAATCCCCGGTTAAAAACGGAGCGGGTATAATTTTGTGATATCCACCTCCGAATACCCGTACCCGCCCTCGTTTCCAATTGTATATGTATATTTTTTTATGAATGTATGTATATATGCGGACATGTAGTAGTATATAAATGTATATGTATGTGTGTATATATAAGTATGCATATACTTATAATTTGTGTATATTGTTCCGAATTAAAACTATATATGCTAAGTGTTAAAATTTTTTTAGTGATGGTAGTTAAAATTTTATATATCTTGGTAGACTGTTATTTCTTTGTAATTTTCTATTCTACTTTTTTGTAAATTGTTGTTTTTGTTATTATAGGACACATAAATTGGATCTTATCTTCTTTTTTTTGGTTAAACAAGTTTGGATATGGATTTACCCGAACATACCCGATCCCCAGTAGGAGGCGGGTATGGTGGATTGTCCACTATCCCTTTTGGGTATGGAGGTGGGGATGGGGATGAAATTCCCAATTAGAGATTGGGGGTAGAATAGGGTTCCCCGATCCATATCCTACCCATTGCCATCCCTAATGTATAGTATTAGAGCATCCTTATCTGACTTAACAAATCCCATTTTTAGTTAAAGTAGGGAGTAAATGTTCAAAAACACTCCCACAATGTTCAAAAACACTCCCACACTAGTCTTGCTACTCCAATTTAACAATTTGTTTTTACTAAGTTACTTAACAGAGAAGGGGATGCACTATTCACTTAACAAAGCAAAAAAACCCTTAAAATCTATGAAGAAATAAAAGGTGAGTGGTATTTGAATAGAAAAACAGAAGTAGCAAAAAAAAATATATAGTTTGGAACGGGAGTGGTGCTGTCCCCGAAGGGACAACATGGATGTTGGACCGATCACGATCGTCCGTGGTCGGCCATGGATGGCTTAGATCTGTTCGGCAACGAACTGTTCAGGTTTATTTGGACAAGATGTGATTTGAGCCGTCCATGGATGGCCGACCACAGACGCTCGTGATCGGCCAACATGGAACAGCACCAACCTCGTGTCCGAATAGTTTAATATAATAGAATTAGAATAGAGAGTCTGATTTTGTAAATTTTTGAAAATGTAACTTGCTAAAGTATAAAAAGTGCTTTGAGGTTAAATTTGGTGCAAATTTTGGTGTTCCGGATAAGGATACTCTTACAAGAGTAATAAATTAAACAGTAATGATTATTGGAGAATAAAATTGACTGGTTAAAATCAATGCACTTTTACAGTCTGTTTCAGATGCGTAGGAGTTCTAATGGTGTGGTCTATTCTCTGTCTAAGAGAGAGAGTGGTTGTCTGCATTAGGCCTGACAAAAAAAACAGTGAATTGTGAATATGAACCGAATCAGACCGTAGGTTTTGGATTGAGTTTGTAGATTAATGGTCCGGACACGGATTCAAAAGTTAAAAACCCGTGACTCACGGTTCAGCCCACATATTTTCATTAAAAAAAAAACGGTGGATAAACTGAACCGAATGTAATATTTGAGTAAATAACCATAATTTAACATATATTCTAAGTTATTTTTAAATTTCTACCTCAATGGCTGAATGTGATATAAATAAATCTTAAAAGTGTTAACTGTAATTTTAATTTTCAATATTATATAATCATACATATGGATCACAATAATGGTATGTAGCAGTAGTAATCTAATAATGTCCTGATGGCAGTATTGTTAAATTTTCAATCTGCTATGTATTGGTATGTAATGGCAGTAACGGTACTCGTGGAAATGTAATGCTACTTTGAAACTGTAAATCTAATGGTTGCTTCAAATTTTTTCAGAATGTATAATCCGTGGATAAAACCGTGAACCGAACAATGAGTTGCGGATTGGTTCAGAACTGAACCGTAGACTATTGGTCCGGACACGGATTGCCTTTTTCTTGAAACTGTGACTCGCGATTTAGTCCTCAGTTTCTTACCAATCCGCACTAATCCAGACCGTTGACACCCCGAGTCTGCATGTCTATACCTAGAAAGGTTACCCTCCTTTGTGGCTTTCTAAATTTTGACTAAGAATGGATGCTACTTTAACTTTAAAGTGATTAAACTACTTACTTACGAATCTGGGGGGAGTGCTGCGCAGCGTGCTGTGCGGCTTCTTTCGGCGTCGCGCCGGCATCGTTCCAACGATCGAAGACGTCCACCGCGTAGCGTTCATCGAGTACTACAAGTGTACCAAAAATCAACTCAATCGAATCTCATTACATGCCTCATCGGACACATATAAGTTGGAAAAAAAATCAGAACATATAAAACTCGAAACACTAGATGAAAACCATTAAACCCATTTTTTAAAGTTATTTGTGTTCCGATGAGACACTTAACGATATTTGATCGAGTTTTGAACACTTGTAGTACTCGACGAGCTCTACGCAATAAACGTCTCTGATCATCGGACGGATGCCGGAGTGGCACCGAAATCGACCACACAGCACGCTGCACAGCACCTCCCTAGTTCCCTTACTTACATTATAATAATGAAAAGAAAGAGAGATATTAGTGGAGACGAAATCGCATTAGGAAGTAGGAAATCCCCTAACGTTACATTTGACTTGCCCCTTTTCACCAAAAATGGTTACGATGACTATTATTAGAGTAATCCCAAAACCTGTGAGTCCACATGAGTAAACGAACGAGCTCCCATCCGGTATTATGGAGAAGGGGTGTTGTAGGGCATCCCTGTAGGGTGCCTTTATAATACGGCACGTGGACCGTCGGTTGTATTTTCAACGGTTCGGATTTCATCTCGGCATTTTGCAAACTTGCAAAATACCGAGATGAAATCCGAACTGTTTATTGCTGAGATTAACGGCTCGGATGCTGCACTACAGCACCCTCAAATCCCCAGTATTATACCCATCAAATCCAGTCCAATTTGGACTTTGTGGGGCCCTCTTGTGCCCATAGTAATAATTGGAATCGTTTATTTCGTAGAGTTTGTCGAGTAGTTTGTTCATGTAAAAATATTAACTTGACCGAACGTCGACAGGTACATGAACAAAACATATTTGTAATGAAAAAATATGTGTAGTTTAAATTTCAAATTATTTCTTGTCATCTCATTTTCATTGTACAGCTCTATTGGTACATTTACCTGTTGATGCCCAGCAAGCTAATTTTTTGCATTGATAACATACTCGATGAGTTTTATGAATTGAACGATTCTGATTATTTTTGTGGGCTCAAAAGAAACCCACAAAGGGAATAATACTGGATGGGAGTTATTTTTCTGCACAAATAACCTACTCAATGAGTTCTACAAATTTAACGATTGCGATCATTGCTAGGAATTCGGGAGGGGCCCACAAAGGCTTAAACTGGACTGGAGTGGATAGCAAAAACACTGGATTGGAGTTCGGTCCTACTCCTGAGTTAGAAAAATGATACGTTTACAACAATGGGTTCCAAATGGTCTCCAACTGCTGATGCGGCGGTGGGTCCCACCCACTTGACCCAGGAAAAAAAAAAAAAAAAAAACTCAAATTTTTTTGAAACCCAGATCGCTGATTCCCTCCCCCGCCCACATTTGGTTCCACCACACAGAGAGAGAGAGAGAGAGCAGCAGCAGCAGCAACAGCAAGCACCGATGACCCCACCGCGCGACTCCACCGGCGACCCACCTTCTCCGGCATCCCTCTCCACCTCCGGCGACGGTCGCCGCAGCCCCAACAACTTCCATCTATCTCCTTTTCTTCCATCTATCTCCCTTTCAAAACTGTGTGTGTGTGTGTGTGTGTGTGTGTGTGTGTGTGTGTGTGAGTGAGAGAGAGAGAGAGAGAGAGAGAGAGAGAGAGAGACCTTCGTGGGGGTCAGAGTGTTCGAAGTTGGTTCTAATCGTCTGTATGGAAGCTTTCTCGGTGGGTCGCCGGCGGTGGAGAGGAGGCGAGACGGCGGTGGAGAGGAGGTGAGATGAACGGCGTCGCCGGTGGTGGTGGTCGCTGGTGGGGGTGCTGTCGCCCTCTCTCTCCCTCTCGTGTATTTGGTTGGACGAAATGGGGAGAGAGCAGCGATTTGGGTTTCACTGTAATTATTTTGCACTAGAGCATTTAGAGAGATTACACACTCTCAAACTCACTAATTTATTCAATAACATCAATAACATCACAAATTTACGACATCCCTCTCTTCTTCTTTCTCTCGCATAACAACTGCCTTCTCTCTCACTCACAAAATCTCTCTGAATTCACACACCTTATCCTTATCCATAACAATCACAAACTGACAACCAACGCATCTAATCCTCACAACTTCCACCCAATTTCAAACTCTCTGAGGTGCTGGCTCAGATCCTTTTGTTTGATTCCAAATCTCTCTTTGTTCCCTCACCATAGTTCACTATAACGAATCAATTAAGCTTACATTCACAACAAGAGAGAGTTGTGAACATTTATTCCGCTTGGGGAATCATGAATTACTAAAACTCAACGCAAAGTGCCTGAATAAGGTAGAATTGGACGGGAAGCTCCTCTCCCATTACTGGAGAGGATTTGCTTCCTTATACAAATCTACTACTACTTTAAAACATTTGAAGAATAAAAAGTGTTTCCCATACTTTTGATACCAAAAATACCCCTGCTAAAAAGAGCAATTACATTTCAACCGGAATTCTTATAAGTTTTTACCTGGAATTTTTTAAAAAACTGAAGACGCGATGTCTTGAATACCTGCGGTGCACCTCTTGGTGGGACGAAGGAAATAAACATCCATACGCCTCTTGTGGAGAATTAGTAACACAGCCTTCGAATAAAAACCATACGCGACTGTAAGGAAATATTCTTACGGCATTGTCGTTCCGAATGGAGATCCAATCACGCCAAATCAGAAGGTAATCTGATCGTAGCGATTGATCTTGTTATTTTTTCCTTCATCTTCATCCTAAAATCATCAAAAAAGAGTTCAATGATAGTGGCCTCTAGCACTCTGTTTCTCTTGAACCTCGAAATTAAGATTTTCTATTATGCAGGGAGACGCAGCAAATCGATACACGCAGAGTGTAAGACGGATATCTGAAACAAGAGTTCCTATCGTGCTTTCTTCGCGCCCAAATAGCGAAATCATCCTTTTTGTTGCATATAGACATCTACGCCATCAGAAGCCTTCATGTTTCTCTACCCAGAAAAATGAAAATAGCAGAATGCTAGGGAAAGTTAGTTCACATTCTTGCTTTAAATTTAAGACTTCGGGTACTTTGTAGAGGATTGCACAAAATGACCAATGACCTGCTTCCCTGAGTTAAGCCTTCCTTATTTCATCGGACCCCACTACTACTCACCCCCATGCAAGTTTCGTCCTCATGTTCTCCTCACATCGTGGGTGGGCGCCTTGTTTGACTTATCCTTCCCGTAACACCCGCTGTCCGCATCTCATCAATTAGCTCAAAAATTAATTAAAAGAAATCCCTCCCCTCTTGTCTGACATGATCCAAGAGTATCATTGTGGTGCCACTCAATAATTATTGAACTTCCCATAAAATTGGACTCTAGGGAAGGGAAATCACGGGACCACGCGCATCGAAGGTATGTACATGCATGAGTGTACGATTCCAAAGCATTACATCCTTCGTCCATTTTTTAATAGGTATAAGTCGTTAAATTTTTCATTTTACCTGTAAAATTAGTTTATATTGTATTTGGAAAAATTAGTGGGTATCAAGGAAAGTTATGGAAAGTTAATAGTAACTGTTATAGTGTTATGATAACGTCACTGAATATCTTGAAGGTAATAACCGGGCATAAATCCTAGTAGGCCAAGAGTTTGTTGGCAAGGGAATTCAAACCTGAAACCGAATTAGTCGAGGTGCACACAAACTAGCCTAGACATCCTGTTAAGAAAAAAAAATTTGTTACAGTGTGATGGTAATGTCTCCCTAAAAAAAACTAAATTTCTGTAGTGGGACCACTACAAGAATATCAAGATCTAGTAACAGTTTTTTTAGTAACAGTTGGAGAAACCGTTGGTAGACATTGGTTATACTAACGGTTCTAAAACCGTTACTAGAAGTAGGGCTTTAGTAACGGTTTTTATTGAACTGTTAGTGTATTACATTAATTTAGTAACAGTTCAATAAAAACTGTTGCTAAAGTCCTGTTTCTAGTAACGGTCAAAACAAACTGTTACTAAATACCCTCCAACCGTTACTAAATACCCTCCTCATTAGGCCCACATATAGTATATGCTAATGTACTTCATTCTAAAGACCAATTTACATATATCATCAACTATATCATATAATTATAAACAACTATAACACACAAAAAATTTACATGGATGTTATAATCAACGAACACAACGTAATCAACGATCTCCATCGTCCTGATTATGTCGCGATCGTGTGACTACCGTACATCAACTATTGCACAATACTTAATTTACTATCAATTGCGTCCCGATGAAAGGACTTTCTAAATCTGATCGAACCAAAAATTTACATGAAAGATTTAATCAGCAAGCACCACGAAATCAACTATCTCGATCGTCATGATTATGTCGGGGTCGTGTGGCTATTGTACATTCAACTACTGCACAAGACTTAGTTCTATTAATCATGTCTCGATGAAAGGGCCCTATAAAATCGATCAAGCAAAAAATTTACAAGAATGATTTAATCAACAAGCATAATAAAATAAACGATCTCGATCATCGTAATTGCGTCGCAATTGTATGGCTACTATACATCCACGTACTGCACAAGACCTAGTTTGCTATTAAGTAAGTTGAACTATAGATTGCAAAGGCAATTGTTGAGTATATTTTTATAATGACCAATCTGAACCGTTAGGATTTCACATTTTCATTATTCCATCGTCGTCACCAAAAATGAAAATCATCAGATATTGACAACCACGTGATAAGAAGATATTAAAACATCCGAAGGAATTAAGGTCTTATATAATCCCCTCGAGCCTCACTTTAAGTCTTTTTTTTTTTCCTATCAGAACCGTCTGTTGCATAATATGGATTAAATTATTTTGCACTATAATGAAGTAAATCACATATCGCTAAACATTTGATCGGACGCGAAATATCATTCAGCATCCAAGATCCTAAATTCTAAATAAAAAAATAAATGATTGGATTAATGACTCATAAGTATTCGATTGAGCTTGTTTTCTAGGATCTTAATCGAATAGTTATTTTGAAATTATTGAACGGCTCGGATAATTTGTGTGAGACAAGCGGGCCCCACACAACCATTGGTTTGGTACCAACACAAAAGAACAAATTTAAAGGCAACACCATTTTTTATTTCGGCGGGGGTTGTAACGCGGGAAAAAATTGGAGCACTTCAAATATTTTATATTCAAGGACCAAACGGTGCCGTTTAATGGTTTCTCCCCCTTATCTTCTTTTCACTTTACTTTTACCTCATTTGCAAAACCTGGCGGCGCAATACAGAGGGAGAGAGACCAAATCTCATTACCGTCGATCGATCTCTGGAGACGAATGAAGCTCTTACAGCCTCTCCAGCGGTATCCTTCCCTCTCTCGGTGATTCCCCTTTGTGTAAAGCACTGCTCGATAGATCTGCTCTGATTCTGGGGTTCCCATCGTGAGTTTGGGTTCGAGGGTTCTCATCGCGAGTTTCAGGTTTGTTCGACTTTCCTCTTTCTTTTTTGGTGCAAACCTATATCCGAAAAGGCTTAGTGATGGATAATTTGATATTGTGATGAATAATTTCTTATTCAATAAAACATTCCAGCAATTTTTATTCGATTTGTTTGTTATGTTATGTATTGAATCGCGTGATTCTGATTTTGCATGTACTGACTAACTAGAGTCCAAAGGGGGGACTAACTATATATTGCCCTAGATACCATTTCCATGATTGGGATTTTTGTCGTTAAGGTGTTAAGGATTATAGCTAGAAGTTCAAGCATGGAAAAGTCAAATGCATTAGTAATAGCTCCTTTTTTTTTTTTTAATGGATTTTGAAGTTGTTTGAACAACTTGGCTAATTGGGCAAGACTCATAAGTATGGCATTGTACTTCTGCTAAAACATCCAAATGAGAAAACGACATCATTCGAGATCACATAAATGTTTTATCCCACAACCCTGTCAATACAGGAATACCCATTGTTTTTTCTGTTGGTAATGAGCACTTGAATGAGGTTTCAAATAGTGTAATCTAAGCTGAAAATTTGGTCTGAACCCATGTCTCATGCCACTACCCAGCCACAAAAATCACCACCATTGTTGTAGGTGAAACTGCTAGATTTTACAACACTAAAAAATTTGCATGTGAGAACAATGTATTCGGATTATAGTGACTATAGAAGGACAGATTGGGGTTTTTTTTTTTTTTTTATCAAAATCAAACTAAAAAAGCATGTTAATATACGCAGTCTTTAATGGCGTGGTCTGAACTTATCTCCAGCTGGGTCATTGGAAAAGAAATTACGATTGTCAGATTTCTGCTTAGCCTATCAAAATCAAATTGCGTTGCAATAGCAGAATTTTCCTTTCACATTGACAGAGTATCCTCAATTCTGGAAATGTATGTGTGGAAAAAACTTCTATTAATCCTATTACTCAACTCAAGTCTCAACGAAGTTTTAGCTGTGTACTCTATTTGTTAATTTAATGCAATGTAGCTCTCCCATTGGCTGCCCTTGATCTTTAGTGAAGTAACACGTAGTATGTGCCTAATGTTTATGAGCTGCTTATTGGATCGGAGCTTGTCTATTTGCTTACAAATTAGTAGGTCACAAGCATAAAAAACATAACCTCAATATGTAGTGACTTAGAAGTATTCTAAGTTTAATTTGATAGGGGAAGAAAACTGGAGTTGGACTTGATAGAGCAGAGATGTATAAGCAGACCCACGAGAGGGGTGGCATAGCCGTTAATGACATTGCATCCGAAAATATCGTATGCTAGCTTATTTTTTTTTATATTTGATAAAGAGCATATCTTTTGCATTCGAACTTCGCTTCAAATGTGGAGACTGATACATTTCTATCCATTTGCTCTTGTTTTCCATGAATTGCAGAAAAAAATGGAAGATTTGAGGAAGTCACAACAAAGTAGCTTGAAAGAGAAACCTAAGGGTGAACTTGTTTGGTCCAAGGACGACATATATTCACAAGTGATTAACAAGAAAGAGCATTCTGGTAGTCTTCGTGGTATGGGGTTTGGGTACACTCTTACAAATAGTGGCTCAACTTCTAATAGTGGTACAAGGTTCAAAATCACTTCAGACGAAGAGAGAATGTAAGACAAGGAAACTATACCTGAGCTGTAAGAGAAGTTGGAAGCTAATAACCAACGGATGGAAGCTAATAACCAACAGATGAGTACTATGGCCGGTGAAATGAACTTTTTGAGAACACAAATTGACTTCTTGCTTAGGCACTCTGGTTTTCAGGTTATGAATATAGTTTATTTACATTTGCAATTTGTATAATCATAATTTTATATGCTTATTTGGAGTTGTATTGTTTCTCATTGCATGTCAATTGTTCTTTGACAGGTTCAAGAAGGTGTGAGTGGTACTCGTGATCAAGCTTCTCCCCAAACACAACAAGGATCATCTTTTGCAAGTCATGAAATAGAACCACATGGTATGGGTGTTCACTTTCCAGTTTGGCTGTAATTTCCTTCCAACTGCTTTCCTATGAAAATTGCTAAAGCTTAGCCGTTAAACTATAGTGTTTTAGCAGTATTACTCGGACCATTTTAATCTGATTTCTTTTATTATCTTCTGGAAAATCAATCGAAATGCCATTCATTGATACCATAGAGAGAATGTGTTTCTGAAACTTTGCTAAGGCTGATCATTGTGACAAACTTGATACAAGATTGAGAGGTAGTAATATTAACCTAAGTCTTTTGGCTTAGCTATTACAGAGCCCATTTGTTCATCCTCCATGCCATTTTTTTGGCTATAGTGAATATTTTAATTAGAGTGAATAAGCTCAAAGGTAGTAACTAGTCATGTGGAATACATAAGCATTAGCGAATTGCCCGTGTTTGAAGATACCTAGAGTATATGGTTGGACAATGCATCATCACACTTTGGTGACAGCACACAACCTCAATGCTATGAAGATCCTAATTTTCTCTTTCTTCTTTTTGTAATTGTAGAGATCTTTTGCTGTTGAAAGATTGTGCAATTTTACAGTATTGCTTTTATATCATTGATCAAAAATAGGTTGATTCAAAATTCAAAAGCCAATATAGAAGGTTCTAATATATTCTCTTGTTGTTTTTATTATAGGTAATAAGACAATATAGAGGGATCATCAGCAATTGCAAGTGAATGTTAATTGGTTCATGGTATGTATGTGTTCTCTATATGAAGCAAGGATATACTCTCTAGCACTTTTTCTAGACAATTGCTTTAGACTTGCATTGTTGAAAACTTAATCGAATCTAAGAACCAAGGATACTAACACGGGACACGGATACGGACACGGACACAAAGTGGATACGTGTCCGAGCATAAATGTGTCCGACTCAAAAAATAAATAAATAAAGCAAGGATACGTGTCCGACACGACACGAATACAGTTGTTGCTGTAGACTTCCATTAATTTAGATATTTTTCATTGCCTTTTTTATTGCAGGTAGTATGACAATATAGAAGAATCTAGCGACGGAGATATCTATTTTGATGGAGGTCTTCTTTAGAGGGGAGCTTATGATGTTTTTATGATTTTTGTTTGGACAAGTCTTAGGGAAGATATACCTCGTGGATGATTTTGTTATGTTAAGTATGAGGGAGATTAGATTGATGTGCTGTTTATTTTTGACAAGTTCTTGTGATGATTTTTCGAATTATGGTATCAAGTTTTATTTTTGAATGAAATTGCAACTCCTCGACTTTTAGCATTATGGACATTTAATAATAGTCCCAAAAAAAATGAGAAAGGGAGGAGGCTCCACTCCAGTTTGGTCCAGTTTTGGGCCTCTATGGGTCCAGCTCAAGACATTGATCAGAATCGTTTACTTTGTAGGGCTTGTCGAGTACGTCATTGACATAAAAAATTAGCTTGATCGAACTTCAGTAGGTACATGAACAAAATAGATTTGTACGAGGAAAAATTATGGGCAATTTCGTTCACGTACTTATCGAAGTTCGATCAAGATAATTTTTTGTGTGTGGATGACGCACTCGATGATCTCGATTTCGATCAGTGTTGTGGGCGTAGCTGAACTTTGAAATAAGCACCGGATACTTGTTTGTTACATTCGATGCATGTCAGGCTCGTAGTATCCGTGCTTCATAGTTGTCTGCAGTTCATAACTTATGGGATTGAGTGGACATTCTGTGCACATCTTTTTTATAGATGTTTGCATAATAGCTTTTCCAATGCCTTCCGTCGTCTTTCTGAATTGGTTTCCGACTTCTCAAACTGCAACTTACCTACTTTAGCTCTTTCTTTAGGATAATAGATCTAGTTTCCTATTTATGTTCTATCTTTCACCAAGTCCTGGTTGAGATCTCTAATTCCTGCATTTGCCTTTCACTTGAATGATCCAAGCAGATCAAACCAGAGCATCACAGAAAACGCGGGTATGTTCATATTTACAGTGGAGGAATTATTTCCATGCTAATTTTTTCAACATATTGACTTTCATTTTTTTTTTTTTCTTTTCAGGTGCCGTATTAGTTCTGAGCCAGAACTGACAGAAAGTAAAGGCACCTTTTCGGGTGGTTCAACCACGCAGACTCACTCTGCCAATGCTCCAGCTGGCAAAGTCAGATTTTTGGAATACTGGGTTTCTTCCGAGGCGTCCCTTTTACTCAGAAAAGATCCGCAACATTCACGAGGACACTTTCACTAAATTCTCAATGAAAGGTGAAAAACTGCAAACTTTACTGCTTGAGTCATTTGCCTCGTTCGTTGAGTCGATGTCAACTACTAAGGTCAATGAAGTGCAAGGGGATGTTCTAAGGAGGGCCACGGTTTCGATCGAGGACTTTGAGCAAGTTGGGCTGGAGTTATCGTGGTTGAAGAAGAGGTTGGAGGAAGCAAAGAAGGTTAATAAATGTTCACAATCTCTGATCTACGTAGACTTGTGCGAAACTGCTTTGAAGGTGGGTAGAGCTAAGGTTCGTGAACTCGAAGAAGGGTTAGCCAAGGCTAAGGCGGCACTGGAGGATTTGTCAACGGGCTTGCCAAATTCACTAGCAGTGAATGATAAACTACTTATGGACGTTGTATAAAAAAGGAACTGTTTTCTTGATTGTGCTGTAAAAAAATACTAGAATCAAGGCCTAGAATATATGCCAAACACCCTCTAAGTTTTTAGATTCCTGAACTTATACTTCTGTTTGTCACATGACTCTCTTTGCGTTTAAAATAGGTTGGGAATTTCTGGTTATATCTTTCATGTAATTTAACTGGATTCTGCATCAGGGTAAGGCTCTGCGCGTGCAGTACCCCACGTTGCTAGGTTAAATAGATGGTACGAGCAGTGGCGGACACAAGATTCTTAACGCAGGGGACCAAATAACATGTATTCATAAATTAACAACAAAATATCCTTCTTGTATACTAATAACGCAATTTTTACGGGAACTTTCTTTATACTCCCTCCGTCCTTTTTTAAGTGTGTAGCTTCGTAATTCTAACTTATTTTCTCTCGCGTCAACTTTTACATCTATTTTTCACTATTTACCCTCATCAATATAATAAAACCACTAACTTTTCAAAAAGGAAATTATTTTTTAGGGCAACATAGAGAATTATCCACTAACTTTTCAAAACACACACTTATTAAGAGACAGTCCAAAATAGAAATTTAAGCACTATAAAAGGGACGGATGGAGTAAATTTACAAACAAATCTAAAATGTAGTAAAAATATTGGGATGATTGGGGGGTTGTGCAGATGTCCGGACTCCCACTTGCACCCCTAGGTCCGACCTGGCGAGCTCGTAAAGGGAGACACCATGCATTGGTCATGGTTTTAAGTTACGACTGCTAATTGTATGATAGTGGTTAAGATGGAAACAATCTCAACATGGTCAAAAGTTTGCTAAATTTTTTGGCCTATCAAAAATAAAAAAAAATTGCTACATTTTTCCTCTGTCGATATATCTTTTACAGACTGAATAGATTTTTCCTAATTTCTTTTTAAAACAATAGATTC